>CATIWK010116400.1:0-10085 GCA_949634005.1 Mallotus japonicus
TCTAGATTAATACTAGAGGTATACAATAACAGAGATCTCACCAAAATAGTGGCACTCAAAGTGTTTCCCACACCCCAAAATAATTTCCTCACTATTTTGTCACTCACCCTTTGAGAAAACTTTCCCAAACCTTGAAAAAACTCTCTCACTCTCACAAAGCAAAAATTGCTTAATTTTTCCTCACAGGAGCTCTTTCTCTCTCGCTCTCTAATTTTCTTCTTTTGCTTGTCCCTCTTTATGCCTTCCTTCCTCTGCCTATCCGTGCCTTTATATAGGCATTTGCATGTAAGAAGAAAACAAAAAAAATAAACACACTTTCAATTTTGGTAGGCACCGAATTCGGTGCCTACACATTTTTGACTTCTTTTTTTTTTAATTATTAAACATGTGGCTCCACTCCACTAGGAGGCACCACATCAAGATAAGCAGGGCGAGACAGCCTTGCGCTGGTTGGCGTCGATGCTGGGAAAAGCAGCGTCGCTACTTGTGACGGGACAGTGACAACAAGCCGCTGGCTTGTGAGACCAGCTGGCGATGACGGGATGGCAGCTTGTGACAGCGATGGAGTGAAGACAGTGGTGATTTCTGGAAAAAATGGGAAGCAAGGTCCTAACAGTTTAAAATTAACGGTGGCAATTGGTTTATATGTATTTGGACTAGATTTTGTAACGTTACGAGTGTTTTTGCTCCTTTTTGAATTTCCAGGGCCCAAATAAACCTTGGCCTAAACATCAAGGGCCTAAATGCACCTTTTTCCATATATATATATATATATATATATATATATATATATATATATATAGTGGAAATCCACTTACACATGTGTAATTATATAAAATCTAAACCATTGATTATAATAAATCTAATGGTCAAAAAAATCTGGTTACCTTTATTAAACATTACCTTAATTCTTTTTTCCATTAATTGTTTGTTTCCCATTCAAAACACTTTCCATTAATTATTTATTTTCTATCTAAAACACTTTTATAAACACATTATGGTTTATAAAAAGGAAATTAATACAAATTCTGAATATTTTTAGGTGTCATTAACTAAAAATAAAATGATATAATACTGTGATTATAAAGTTGGAAAAAATAATTATTAAATTAAATATGTATTTTTCTTTTTTATAATAGGCAAAAAATAGTTGCCCATTTAAAAAAAAAGCCGATTAAGTTTTTCAATCATTGTGATATTTTTTTTATTACTTATATTATTAATATTTTGATATTATATCTAAATGAGTCCAAAATAGGATTGTTAAAAAAAAAGTCTTCCATGGGCTCTTTATTGAGATTAAACAACCTTGTATGTTAGTAGAATCGCCTGCTTCTTGATTTTTTTGATGCCAAAGACAGAACAAAATCTAATAAATAAAAAAAAGAGTTCGTCTTTGAGCTTTAGTTGTAAAATTATATTTGCCCTATCTTTCTTCTCAACAAAATTTTTGCTCCTCACACCATGAGTAAGCAACATTCAAACAAGTTGCCCTACCATTGATGCAATATTTTCAACAATTGTGATTAAACAAGCAATCATTGATGTTTTAACACTAAATTAGTGTTCATGTTTTAACTTTAAATTGATGTCATATATATTTAAATTTATCTTTAGATATTAATTAGTGGGTTGTATTAAAAAAGATAATTAATTAGTGGTAATGATGGATATTTCATTTAAATAAATAATAAATATTTGATGGAATCAATTGCAACTATGCTTATTTCATTAAAAAAAGAAAATTACAACTATTTATATTTTTTTAATTTTTCAATTTTTTTTCATTTTCAATAAATATTTTAATTTTTTTTTGAACGAAAATATTTTTATATCTTGATATATACATATATCATTACTTTCAGTTTATTTATGTTGTATACTTATATTATATAGGAAAGAAACAATTAATGGAACAAAAGATATAGATTTTTAACAAGGTAATATTTAATAAAAGTAACTAGATTTTTTGACCATTAAATGTATTATAATTAATGGTTGAGATTTTGTGTAAAACATATTAATTTTGCACATATATATATATATATATATATATATATATACCCTCCTTATTGAATGGAGTTACAAAATTATTAACATTTTCTGAAAAGAAGTCCTTCTCTAACAAATCTACCAAGGAAAGATACCACAAATCAAATTCTGTAACCTACTAGCCTCGGGTTACTTTCCTTTATCTGGAAGTTCCTGCGTTTCCTTCTAGCCTACTATTGCTTGCTTGCTTCCTATGAAAAAGCTTTCAAAGCAAAGAGCTTATTCTTATCAGATGGGAACTGAAACACCTTTGGAACTGAACTTTCTTCCCCTAGCCTATGACAACATTCCTATAGCTTAAAATAATTTTATTTTTCATTTGTTTTATTAATGATTATTTGTTCTCTTAATTTTAATTATGATTTTTTAGCTATTTATTATTATTATTAATTATTTATATAGTAATTATCATACATATGGTTTAGTCTTTAAATTATTTTACCATGAAATGTTTTTATATATAAATATAAATTTATGGTATAGGAAGTCAAGAAATATTAGTAATTTTATTTGGTGTATATATATATATATATATAGATAATCAAATAAAAAAATATTAATTGTCCATGCATTGTGTGGAGACATGATTAGTTTATTATGTAATTTTCCTAAACACTTAATTATTTGAAGAAAAGAAAATAAACTTGTTAATTATATTATTTTTATAGTAAACTTTCAATACATGTCAATAAAAATTAAGTTTATAAATAAAATTTTTATAATGAAATTTAAAATCATTTTATTGTATATTTTTGTAATACCCTGAATTTTTATTTTTAATTTGTAAAACTTAATAGTGAGATTTGCAGTGTTAATAAAACTTTATTATTTTAATTATTATTATTTAGTTTTATTCACTCTGATTATTTATATTAATTAATATTTTAAACATATTAGTTAGTGTATTTTAATTACACTTTATTAATTTAGAGTATTATATATTAAAGTGTATGTGTGTATTATATATATATACACACATTATTATACATATGGTGGAGAATTTTTAGAAGTTATTATTATTATTATTATTATAAAATATATATATATATATATACACAACCCCACCCATTTCTCTCTCCCCGACCCACTTGCTCTTTTCCCATCTTTTTCTTCTTCTTCTTCTTCTTTTCTACTGTCACTTTCCGCCCCACCACCTGCAGCAACACAGGCAGCCACCCACAGCCAGCACGATCACCATAGTTCGCCCCCACCTCCTTCTCTTCTTCCCGTTGCCAGCAGCTCTCTCTTCTCCCCTGTTCTTCTCTTTGCCGGATTCTGCCATTGTTGGCCGGTGAAGCTCCGACGACATTCCGGCCACGATCATGGGCTTAAAGTGAAGCTTAGCACTTGAACTTCAATAATCTCAAGTCAAGTTGAAGTAATTCCTTCTCTAAGTTCTTCAATTTGTGATTTTATTTCTAGGTTAAACTTGAGGATTTTTATGATTTTGTTAGATTAATTAAGTTTAAGTTAAACTGATATTAGATTAGTGTTTAGAAGGTTAAATACTATGTTTATGCATAATTTTTATAATTTTTCTGAATTTATTTTAATTATTTAAGTTAATTTGTGAAACTTTAATTTTGTGATTTATTGTGTAAATTAATTTTTATTTAATGTTTATTAGCTTATTTGATAACTAATTTAATTGTGATTTATTTTCTAAGTTAGTATAATTTTTAGAAATTATTTGTGAATTAATTGAGTTTTTAAAGTATATATATATATATATATATATATATATATATATATATATGTTTGAGTTTAATTGATTTTTTGTTATATTTTAGTTAAAATAATATGTATATTGTTAATTTTAATTAATAGAGGTCTAAATTATTTTTATTAGCTAAGTTAGTATTTAAGAATATTTAGTGAATTTTAAATTAATTTCCGGATATATATATATATATATATATATATATTGTAGTATTTGATTAAGTGAGTGAATAAATGATTTTAAGTAAGTTTAATGTTAGTTATTATATTTTAAAGGATATTTAAATTATATGTAGTGTTAAAATAATTTTTAGAAATTTCTTTCCTATTTATAAGTTGTTATTAGAATTTTATATATATTATGTAAATATTGAGTTTGATTAGTGTTTTTAAGCTTAATTTGATTGTGGATTATTTTTATGTTTTATTGAATAAATTGAGTAATTATATTATGTATGTTGTGAATTTATACTATAAAATAGGATTTTGAGTTTATTGAGAATATTTTAATTATAAATTAGAAATTGAAAACATTCATTTATGTATATTTGCTTTAGTGATTTTATTATGTAATAGGAGTATTTATATTAATAGTTAAAGGTTTCATGAAATGATAATATTGTTTTGATTTGAATTATAGTAAACTTTGTAATTTGAAAATAGGTTTTATTTATATTAATTAATAATCTTATGTCTTATTTTGCAAGAAAATTTCTTGTGATATTTAAATGAGATTTTTTTTTTTAATGATTTTGTAAAGACTGTTATACTATATTGTTATATGGTGAATTGTGGTTCTCGGTTGGGCAATTTGTGCAGTTCAGGGGCCCAACCCGAGACTAGGAGTTTAGACTGGTATTTGAAGTGTTTTTCTTTGCAGGAACGGCTCTACTTCGGTAGAGAGATGTCCGCTTTACAGAGGAGACTCTACCGAATTTTTGGTAGATTTCTCGTAAAACGTGACATCGAGTCGAGTTTAGTAGAGTCGTTTTTGAATCGAGTATCTTCTGTAGAATTCTAGAACATTAAGAATTTCATTTTAATTCTATTTTATTTCTTTCCTTTAGCTATGCCTCCAGTCGAGTCTTCAGGTCGAGGTCGGACACGACTTCACAGAGGAGTGCATTCTAACTGTAAGTTCATAATTGAACTGTGTGTTAGGATTTTCATATTAAAGTATAGATTTATTAAGCATGTTCATATTAAGTTCTTATTTAATTATTTAATTGTTAATTTATTTTATTTTTATTTATTGTAATCTTCCTTGTTTTTATTACATTTATTTATTTTAAATAAACTACGGTATAACGGGCTACCTGATGAGTTTCATCAGGACCATGTGGGCATCGGTAGGATTGAGAGTGAGTGTTAAAAATGAATAGGCTCGGTGCTGCTTTGCTCTCGGGCATTATGTTAATATTACTGGGGCTAGTAACTCGGTTGATGCTTTGCTCTCGGGACCGCCAGTAGAATCTGGATTAAGTGTTGTTGACTGCGGCTGTAACTCGGTTGATGCTTTGCTTTCGGGATGGCAGTCTTTGGATTAAAAGAGTCGATAGACTGTTAGATTGGATGGATTAGGGTTCTACCTAGTTTTTTTATAAAACTATTTTGTTGTTATAAATTCTCATATTTCCAAAGGTTTAGTTATAAAATATAAACATTATATTTTCATAAATTATATATATTTCAAAGAGATTTTCAAATTGCATACATTTCTTTTATTAACTTACTCAGTGAGGTCTGACTCCCCTTAACTATTTTTCAGGATCTCGGGAGTCATCTGCTAGTCCACCTACTATACGCCGGATTTCTTCTTCACCGGCTATTTTATGTAGGTCCCTATGATGTATTATGATAATGTATTTGTACTCTAGAACACCGCATTAGACATTTTATATTTATGATGTATCTTATGTATTGTTTATGTTAAAAGTTTGTATCATGATAAATATTATATTAATGATTAAGGAATTTGGATTTTAATGACAAGTGTGTTATTTATTTCATTTAAGCATTTTATTTAAAGTATTACTCAGTATTTAATGTTTTTAATTCGCGAAAATTTTTTAAGGCTTACTATGGGTTTCGGGTACTTTATGTGTATTCCCATTCCCTAGTGCTGGTCACGGACCTTTAGGTTCGGGTCGTGACAAAGTTGGTATCAGAGCTTTAACTCGTTTCTTATGATTTTACTTATTAAAGTTTGTCTTTTCTTGTAACTACTGCGGTGAATAGGTTGATAATCGTCATTATTGTTATCCTTGTCGTGTTTTGAATCCTTGTTCGTGTTCCTTTTCGGAATGAGAAGGAGAGCACGAGATGCTCTTACTGCAGAAGCAGCTAATGTTGATGAGCAATCCTTTCAGGACGAAGCTCTTCCCCCTGCTCCTCGACGTAGAGGTAGAGGTAAGGGCAGAGGCAGAGCTAGAGTAGCTCAAGA
The DNA here is from genome assembly GCA_949634005.1 of Mallotus japonicus. Taxonomy (NCBI): domain Eukaryota; kingdom Viridiplantae; phylum Streptophyta; class Magnoliopsida; order Malpighiales; family Euphorbiaceae; genus Mallotus; species Mallotus japonicus. Next base: position 6,215 of record CATIWK010116400.1, read on the forward strand.
ACAGGAGCAACACCAAGTTGAGCCTGAAGCTCCGGTAATGGACCCTGCAGCCTTCGCAGTAGGTATGGCAGGAATAAATCAAGGTTTAGTTGCATTGAATCAAGAGATGCCCCTAGTGCAGCAGATGCTTAAGCAATGGAATCAGGGGATGACAGATGCCGATGCTGCCTTACTGTACTCCAGAGTTGGCCGGGTTTCCTTTGATGGTACTGGAGATGCCCTGGACTTCATTAATACTATCGAGTCTAGAACCAAAACGGGGTATAATGACTATCAACGGATTATGATAGTAGAACTATCAGTAGCAGCTGTAGCTTAGGACTGGTTCATACAGTCCATTCAGCCTCACATGACCGTTATGACATGGTTGGACTTCAAAGAGCGGTTTATGAGATATTTCTGCCCAGCATCAGTGAGAGATAATTATCGATGGTAACTACTGCACATAGCTAGAGGAGATAGGTCAGTTGGGGACTACACTCATGAGTTCTACAGGCTATCACATCATGCAGCAGATGTGATGCAGGATGAGGCTAGAGTAGTTGAGCTCTATGTGACTGGGTTAGGTCCAACCTACATTGGTATTCAGATAGAGAGTCACCGTCTGAAGAGAGTTATTGAGGAGGCCCGACAGTTAGAGAGGTGTCATATACAACACGGTATGATTCCAGACCCTACTCGAGTACTCCTCAGCCAGTGTTTTAGATTGGCAGTACTAGGGAGCATAGTGGTACTTCTCAGCGACAGAGGATTCAAAAGAGGACACAGAGTTAGGAGACATGGTCGCATACATGGTGGACCTATTCGATTTGGACCTGGAGCGAGTAGTAGTAGTAGTGGACAGAGTTCAGGCTACGGCAGCTCAGGTTCAGGGCCCAGTGCATGCCCTATATGTGGACGAGTGCATCAGGGTCCTTGTCACTTGCCATTAGGAGCTTGCTTCAGGTGCGGTCAGGTTGGGCATTTTGCGAGAGAATGCCCTAATACTGGTTATCAGCAGATGTATCCTTTAGGATCATCCTCCTCAGTTACTCAACCAGTGCAGCAGACTCCTCGATTTTAGACACCAGCATACCCTCAGCAGGGCGGTACACAGTACATGGGCCAGCAGGGCCGTAGTTTAGGGGGCAGGTTCAGAGGGAGACCTAGTAGAGGATCTATGCAGCCATCCACATCACAGCAGGCAGGACGTGGACAGACCAGGGTGTTGACCTTGACTCCTCAGGATGCTCAGGCATCTAATGCAGTTATGGCAGGTACTCTCTTAGTGTGTGCTTTTGAGGCTATAGTCTTCTTTGATCCTGGTGCGTCACATTCCTTTGTTTCACCTGCCTTTGCTTCGAGGATGGAGTGGCAGCCATCCAAATTGCTATTTCCTTTGTCTGTATCGACTCCTCTTAGTGATGAGTTAGAGACAGACATCTTCTTTCCATCGTGTCCCGTGTTAGTGGAAGGTAGAGAGTTGCTAGCAGATCTAGTCCTGCTAGATGTAATCGATTTTGAAGTAATCTTAAGGATGGACTGGTTAGCTCAGCATTATACCACTTTAGATTATCGAGAGAAGGTAGTGATCTTCCGAATCCCTAATGATGAAGAGTTTTAATTTCGAGGCGATAAAAGTTTAATGCCTCAAAATCTTATTTCTGCTATCACAGCTAGGAAGATGCTCAGAAGAGGATGTAGAGGTTTTTTAGCTATAGTCAGAGATACAAAGGTGGATACAGGAACAGTTGATAGGGTGCCAGTGGTAAGTGAGTTTCCGGATGTTTTTCCTGAGGAATTGCCAGGTTTACCACCAAAAAGGGAGATAGAATTTTGTATCGATGTTGTACCAGGTACGGATTCTATCTCTATGCCACCTTATAGAATGGCGCCTGCAGAATTGAAGGAGCCGAGAGAGCAGTTATAGGAACTGCTTGATAAAGGTTTTATTCGGCCTAGCACATCTCCTTGGGGAGCTCCAGTGTTATTTGTAAAGAAGGAAGATGATAGTCTTCGACTTTGTATCGACTTCAGACAGTTGAACAAGGTCACTATCAAGAACAAATATCCCCTCCCCAGGATTGATGACTTGTTCGATCAGCTTCTGGGAGCCCAATGTTTTTCTAAGATTGATATGAGATCGGGATATCATCAGTTGAGGATTAGAGATGGAGATGTACCTAAGACTGCATTTCGGACGAGGTATGGCCATTATGAGTTTTTAGTGATGTCCTTTGGGTTGACTAATGCTCCAGTAGCCTTTATGGACTTAATGAATTGAGTGTTTAGGCCATTCTTGGACCGATTTATGATTGTCTTTATTGATGATATCCTTGTGTATTCGAGAAGTGCAGAGGAGCATGCTAGACATTTGAGGTTTGTGCTTCAGACTTTGAGGGAGCACCAGTTGTATGCCAAGTTTTCGAAATGTGAATTTTGGTTAGATCAAGTGGCTTTCCTAGGTCACATGGTGTCTAAAGATGGCATACAAGTTGATCCTAAGAAGATAGAGGCTATTACTAAATGGTCGAGACCCACCTTAGTCATAAAAGTGCGGAGTTTTCTAGGTTTAGCTGGCTATTATAGGAGATTTGTTAAGGATTTCTCTAAGATTGTAGCGCCTTTAACGAAGCTAACTCACAAAAATGTCAGGTTTGTTTGGACTGACAGATGTGAAGAGCACTTCCAGTTGTTTAAGGATTTGCTGGCTTCAGCTCCAGTGTTGACTTTACCCTCAGGGAATGAAGGGTATACAGTGTACTGTGATGCTTCACGAGTAGGACTGGGGTGTGTATTAATACAGAATGGGAGAGTAGTTGCTTATGCTTCACGTCAGTTAAAAAAGCAGGAGCAGAACTATCCTACCCATGATTTGGAAATGGTAATTGTGGTGTTTGCACTGAAGATTTAGAGACATTATCTATACGGTGTAACTTATGAAATCTACACCGATCATAAAAGCTTGAAGTATATTTTTCAGCAGAGGGATCTGAATCTCAGGCAAAGAAGATGGATGGAACTTTTGAAGGACTATGATTTTTCTATTTTGTACCATCCAAGGAAGGCCAATGTGGTAGCTAATGCTTTAAGTAGGAAGTCAGCGGGCAGTCTTGCCCATATCTGCACGGATAGGAGGCCGATTATTCAAGAGTTACATGAGTTGATTGATCAAGGGTTACAGTTGAAGGTAACCAAGAAGTGTCATTTAGCTCAGTTCAGAGTACGATCAGTGTACCTGGATCGAGTTAAAACAGCTTAGAGAAGGGACCCGTAATTACAGAAGATTATGTTTGAAGTACAACAAGGTCAATCCAGAGACTTTGTTATTGACAGTGAGGGCATTTTATGTTTGGGCACTAGGCTGTGTGTGCCAGATATAGATGAATTGAGAGAAGAGATTATGAAGGAAGCTCATTTTTCTGCCTATAGCATTCATCAAGGTTCTACCAAGATGTATCGTGACTTAAAAGATACATATTGGTGGAATGGAATAAAAAAGGATGTTGCAAAATTTGTATATAAGTGTCTCACTTATTAGCAAGTGAAGTTAGAACACCAGAGACCTTCAGGATTATTGCAGCAGTTACCCATTCCAGAGTGGAAGTGGGACATGATTGCCATGGATTTTGTAGGTGGTTTGCCTTGTACGTCAAGTGGCTACGATGCTATCTGGGTGATAATTGACAGATTGACAAAGTCAGCTCACTTTCTGCCAATTAAAAAGACGTACTCCACTGACAGACTGGCGAGGTTATATGTTAGTAGGATTGTTTGTCTTCATGGAGTGCCATTAAGTATAGTATCTGACAGAGGAGCCACTTTTACTTCAGTCTTTTGGTAAGAATTGCACAAGGCTTTAGGTACTAGACTTGACTTTAGTACGGCCTTT
>CATIWK010116435.1:0-10671 GCA_949634005.1 Mallotus japonicus
ATACATTCTCATTTTCAATGATAAATACATCTTCAGGAACAATAACCCGATATTTTCTACTGTATTTATAGGAAAAAAAAAAGTAAATCAATTACTAACCTCTCTTGTAGCCAATCAGGAGATGTGGGATTGTGCATCCGCCAGAAGAGGGATATCATCCCTAATGCTGAGGCTGAAACTACGTAGGGGATGTACTGAGGGAGTCACAGGGTCCCATGCGGGTAAATCCAGGGTCCGTGCAGCATCCATAGCAGTAAAGGATTTAAAGAGTGAAAGAAAAGAAAGGGAGAAAAAAGAGAGGAAAAGAAGGTTGAAAGTGAAAGTGAATTTGAAAGAATAAAAAGAAGGTTTATATAGCAAAGAAAAAGGGTAAAAGAGAAAATTTATTGAAAAAGAAAAGGGAAAAGAAGGAAAAGCCCATTAGATGAAGGGAATAAAAGATGGCCCACTAAGTATATATAAATCCCCAATGGAACGTAAAAGAAAAAAAAAAGAAAAGAGAAAAAATTCTTATTATTTCGTCTCTCGGGTGTACCCTGAAGTTGATATTAAAGAGTTGAAGGTTTTTCGATCAAAGCATCAGCTGAAGAGTGACTAGTCGGGCAATAAATCCCCGAAGTTCATAACTCAAGAAGTGTTTGGTCAGGCAATGAATCCCCGAAGTGCATCTTCTTCATCGAGTGACTGGTTGGGCAATGAATCCCCAAAGTTCACACCTCAAAGAGTGTCTGGTCGAGCAATGAATCCCAAAGTGCATCTTCTTCATCGAGTAACTGGTCGGGCAATGCCTCCCCGAAGTTCACACCTCAAGAAGTGTCTGGTCGGGCAATGAATCCCCAAAGTGCATCTTTTCTATTGAGTGACTTTTCAGGCCAGAAAAACTTGAGAATCACACCTCAACTATAATGAGTGGCTAATCAGGCTAGGAAAACCCGATGATCACTGTCACGTTTTCATCTTCTCTACTAAGTGACTTTTCAGGCCACTGAAACATGAGAATCACGCCTCAAGTATTAATGAGTGGCTGATCAAGCCAGAAAAACCCAAGGATCACGGTCACATTTCTTCTCTCTACTAAGTGACTTTTCAGGCCAGAAAAACCTGAGAATCACGCTCCAAGTATTAATGAGTGGCTGATTGGGCCAGGAAAACCTGAGGATCACGGTCACATTTTCATTCGTCTCTACTAAATGACTTCTCAGGCCAGAAAAACCTGAGAATCACGCTTCAACTATAATGAGTGGCTAATCGGGCTAGGAAAACCCGAGATCACGGTCACATTTCAAGTTAAAGTTTGACCTCCCGGGTTTGAATTCCCTAGGCTGATGGCCCTAGTGAAGCTCGAAGGTTAGGTATGTCGTTCTTATTGTTGTGCATGTTGCTTTTTCAAAAAAATTGATTTCACAAAATTCAATTTTTTAAAAAACCAAGGGAGCAAATTGTGGACACCATCGGTTTGGTCGGCCCGCAGTGAAGGCCCAATGATGAGATAGTACGGATATCGAATGCAAGAGAAACCCGAAACTTCTCTAAAATGGACTCGAAAGTCTAAAACCCTAAAACCAAGCTCAAAACCCTACAACCAAACCCAATATTTCAAATTTAGAACTCCAGGCCCAAGCCTAAGCTCGTTAGCCTCTAAGCCTAGACCAGGCTTGACCGAAGAGGCGAGCCCCTCTTCAAAGAGGTGACTCCTCGTCGGTGAGGTGACGCCTCTTCATACCCACCCTCTGCAGCATTAAATGTCATTTATTGCTGTATTTAACATAAAAGTGGATCCACATATCACTCTCTGAGGATTTGGGGTGGAAAAGAAAGACTTTTGAGGCTGGAAAATATGAGGAAGGGATGGGTAATGATGAGAGGAACCTTGAAAAGGTTTAGGGACTTGGGAAAGGAGGAGAGAAGAAGGAGGTTGTTGGGGGGGTTTTTAAAGAAGGAAGAGGGTAGCTAGAAAGGAGGACTCTCTAGTGAGATTGCTGGGGAGAAGAAAAAAAAGAAAAACGTTCTTGAGAGAAAATCATAGAAAAGCAAGAAGGAAGAGAGAAAAGAAGAAGAAGAAGAAGTGAGTTTTCTAGTTTAAGAATCCACTCTCTTGAGATAGAAGGAGGCTTTCTTGCATTCAAAGCATCTAGAACAGTGAAATAAGCTTTGAGGGCTAAGTTAGGAGCTCTGTAATTGATCAAATCAGTAAGAATCATTATTTTCAAGTTTTAAATTCTTTGTTTTATATAAATCTTCATTTATTGTTTTCAATGATTGTTATTTTGTGTTAGTTGTGTATTTAAGGTTATATTCATGCTATGAATATGTGAAATATTTATTATAACACGTAAAATCTTTGTTTATTCGCCTCTTGTTTGAATTGCTTAGGATTTAAGAAAGATTTAGATTTCTTTGTTCCTGTTGAAGAGATGTTGCCTTTTCACAATGAGGCGACTCTGAAATGCCTCTTGGCCAAGGGGCGACGTCTCTATGAATCTCTGCCATAATCCTGCACGAACTAGCTTCAAATCTTAGTGTTTATGTCGTATGATTTATGTTTCTCATGTATATATTTCATGCATGTTTCAACTTTACATGTAATTGCCATGCTAGTAAGTTTAATTAAATATTGATTTATATTTAAATGAGTATTTTATGTCCATTTGTACAAATCTAATTTGTTTTTCCCTTTTTTTTTGTAAATGATAATTGTTTTTTTTTTTTTTTTGAGAAAGAACTAATATTTTGAGCTTTGCAGGAATCTTAGGGTGATTTTTCAAATCATCAGGAGTTTATCTCCTTAATTAGTTCTTGAGAGAATTATCGATGATTCATTTTTGATTTAATACTGGTTTACTTTTAGTTTACTTTCAGTTTATTTGTGGTTTATTTTACTTTTATTTGAAGTAAAGTATTGTAATCCCTAATCTTTTCCCCATTTCTTTGGAATGTATGATTGTAATTTATTATTCATGATGAGTGTTGGATTAATAAGCATGCAAAGGGACTAATGTGCAAAGCCGGTTTAACTGGCAAAATTGGAAATGTTTGGAATCCACACGATAATAAGGAAATAATTTAATAATCAAAAAGTATTAAAATACAAGACACGCACGGAGGCCAACCGAAAGGTTGGGTAGGCATTCCAAAAGCCCATACCCAGTTTCTGAACCCGATCTCTAATGACGGCTTCTGGGAACCTCCGTGAAATCCAGTTGCTATACAGTGTGTCTCAGCTTTCATTCGAGTGGCGACTCCATCTCTATTTTGGGCCACAAGCCCATTTTGTATTTCCTAGTGGACCATGAGCCCACACAATACCGTGGTCGCCAAACACTTGGGTGCACACCGAACCCCGCTGCCTACGCACATTTTTTTTATTTCGCACGTATAATGACCTCTCTTCATATGGCAACACATTGATCATATATTAAGTAAATGAATGCTTGTCTAAATTGGAATATTGATTGGGCTCTTCTCTGTCAAAGCTTAAACCTTCAGACGTTTTCTAGCCCACAAACAAATGTTCGTTTTTCTAAAACTGAACTCTTTTTCTTCTTCTAATTTTATAAGAAATTAATCAATTTTTGAACAATTTTTTTTTTTTGTTGGTTAGTTGTTTTGTACATTTTTATACTTCAAATTAGTTAAGGAACATAAGAAATGCTTGTTCTTGAAACAAAGACAACCAAGATTGATAATTTTTAATTTGGTTTAATCTAGGTGCGACTACAGTAATTTTTAAATAATTTATTTAATGTTACTGTATATATTACAATTTAAATTTAAGATACCGTTTAAACGAAACAATCTCCTATAAACAAAGTTCAGTGGTTGTTAGTATCACTTAAACTAACTTAATTAAGTTAAACAATCTGTCTTTCTTAAAATTAAAAGGAAGAGAGATTTATAACAGGCAATCAAATCCTTGGAGATTAGTAGAAAGAACATTAGGTAGGATACGGGAATTATATGTATGTTTAGGAAAAGAAAACAAAAAATTATAAAATTTTAGGAGGGGTCAAATTTTTTTTTGTAATTTGTAAATGGAATTAAATGTAAAATTGAGTCTAATATAATTAGAGTAAAATCGAACTTGATTTTTGAGATTCATTTTTAAATTAACTTCACTTTTATCATAGATTTAGCTTAAATTGTAAAATATGTGGACAAGAGATCAGAGATCGAACCTCCCACTCCCCTATCTTTTCCTCTTATAGTGTTGAGATTTAACCACTTAATCTACTTGTTAAAAAAAAACACGAGTTAAAAAATAATATTATATTAATCATTAATTTATCGGCCAAATATATTAGCAATATATCACTAATGTATAGTACAATAATGGAAGCTATTAAAAAAAAAGTACAATAATGGAAGAAGAAACACATGCATTTTCAATAAGAATCCTTAATTTTATTCCAAATTCCAATATACCAAAATTATTTTTTTTTTTTGGATATTATCCTCTAATAAAAGATAAACTTGTATAAGAACTTATACCTGTCCTCTCCCTCTCTTTTCTTTTTGCATGTTGCTTTCATTCATGGCTTTATAATTATTCATCTTGAAATGGTATATATACAAAAAAAATTGTTGATGATTTTTTTTTTTTTTTTTGGAGGAGAGTTTCGTTCTTGCTTGCAGTGGTAAAAAATTAAACCCGTTATATATCTTTAATATTATAAAAAAAAAAATTTATTTAACTATTCATCTTTTAGGTAGAAATTAATTATGATTATAAAAATATTTATCTTAAAACGAAAATATTTTCTTCTTGAATTATGATTAGTAAGGAGTCGGATATACATTTCTTTGTACTATATGGAATGCATGTCAAATGATTTTGTACCTAAAATGCGAATATTAATACCTGCGATTATGTAATACCATCACGACATTTATCGTTACAGCCTATTGATATGAATAACAATTGAATAAATTATTCCAAAAAAAAAAAATAACAATTGAATATTGGTCAAAAAATAAAAAATAAATAACAATTGAATAAATTAGTAAGCCACATTTTTGGCTTATAGACAAAGATTTCCTTCGTTGGGTAATACCATCACTCCTTGTCAATGAACCAATTTATAATAAATAAAATTAAAATAAAATAAAATTAAAATATTATTGTCAATGAACCAATTTATAATAAATAAAATTAAAACGTGGTGAATCAATTGTTATTAGTTAGTAGAATCTATTTTTATTGAAGCAACGTTTTAGGTTCGAACTATGTTATGCAGTTGTATTTTATTGTCATTGTGATCCTATTCGAATTGAACTGAATTAGTTAAAATTAGTGGACTTTAGATATCGATGATTTAGAAAAAAATAAAAAATAAACCATAGCCATTATATGAAGTATATTAGAAGCTGACACAACCATCTGACGAGATCTGGTTCAGAAATCTGCGCATCAGATTTTCTTCCTATGGTTTCTCACTTAATTTCTTTGATTTCTTCAAATTCTGTTTCTTGTATTCTTATCATGCACACAATAATATCATTATTTTGTGCAAATAAGTACTACATTGATGAGTCTTTTTTACATTCACTTATGATCTACTAGTCATTTTTTTTTTATTTAAGCCATTTCAGGGTATTAAATTGGATAATAATTAATTAATTTCATGAATATGTAGGAGAAGAATTTAAAATTTACACTTCAGAAATGCCTGTAACCACTAAACTATTCATTTGCTGGCATCTACTTAGTAGTCATGTTTGATGATCGATTTTGAACAAAAAATCTTATCACTTTCTTTTTGTCTTCCACTTCAAATCAAAGCAGATAGAACTATCGTGGTGTAGATCTTGCTCGTACGTTAGTCCAGCACATCTTTACCCACCTTGGCCAATGCCTTCCCTGGATATACACATGCACTCGCATTGCATGTCAGGCCTGATTAGGCTCTTCTCCTAATCTTATGTGTAGATAACCCACATTACATTAGCCTCTACTATTCCTATAAATTAGGAACTCCACTAGTTTCTTTGCAATATCCAGAGGATTATATTTGAAATTAATTATGGAAGGTTATTCAGTTCTAGTAAGCCGTACAGCAATGGCTATTTCCATTCTCATTTTCTCTACCCACATCATCTCTTCCTCAGCAATTCAGCCAATAACAAACAACACAAATGCCCAGTACATTAAAACGTCCTGTAGCTGCACAACCTATCCTGAACTATGTTATAATACGCTTTCAAGCTATGCAACCAAAATCCAGAACAACCCAAAAATGCTAGCTCATGTTGCCCTGAATGTGACACTGAAAGCAACTAAATCAGCATCAGAGTTCATGAAAAACGTTTCTAAACTCCACAGCTTGAAGCGTAGAGAGGCCGCAGCAATGGCTGATTGTGTGGAGGAGACTGATCAGGCAGTGTACGAGCTAGAAAGGTCTAGTGGAGAGATGGGTAGAGTTGGATCAGGATCAAGTTCCAGTCTTGAAATTAATGATATACAAACTTGGGTTAGTGCTGCCTTGACGGATGATACCACATGCATGGATGGATTTGGAGGTAAGGATATGGAAGGAGAAGTGAAAATTAAAGTGAAGGACAGTATGACAAAGATTGCACATTTGACAAGCATCGCATTGGCTCTTATAAATAACTTTGCCTCATCATCCCAAGAAGGGAACTCAGCTTTAGTGGTTTGATACATATATAGGACCAAACTTAAGATCGAGTGTCACCTGCTGATCAATTATTGCATGCCTGAATAAATTTGAGGTCATGTTTTCCACAGTTGTATTGATTATAGGTAATAAGCTAAGCTCAAAAATTTCATAACTTGGTTTGTTAATTGAGCTTGTTATTTGTGATTCTATTGGGGTAGGGGTTGATTCCAATTCTCCGGGTGATTTCACAGGAACTTCACCACTACTGGCTTTATAAGTGTAATTATTTATTGGATTTGTGTACAAATTGGTGCATTCTCATAAATGGCTTTGCCTCATAATTATAAGGAAGTGCTAAACTTTAGCCCTTTGATAGCTAGAACCAAATGTTATTTTGAAGTGTGGAGAATTAATTATAGATAAACCGATGAATCATTGCATCTCTGAATAGAATTTCAGCTCATAATTTTTTTTTATAAAAAAAATATTTACCTGTTTCGAGAGTATTATACAGTAAACTCTATCAATAAGCTCTTTGCAACTGGAATCTTATGTACCACAGTTGCTTTTGTCCTGAAATGGAATGCCCCCAACCTATGTCAATACAAAAGAAAACTCTTTTGGTAATAGAAATTTTTTTTAAGCTGATAAAGTTTGCAAGATACAAACCTTTGATCACATATTCAGCCACTTTTACACTGAGCCACAAATTCAGTGGCAACTACATTTAATCTACTTGTGTAGTCTAAATTATTCCTATGATATTTGTGATTTGTGAGCTTAGAAATGAAGATCCATTTGGGTTTATGTGCAAATACAAGGCTTAAATACGTGGTCAGGAAAATTAAGAACTTGAGCTGTGCTGGAATTGGATGATTTGTGTTTGACTGGAGCCTAGAGGGATGTGGGCTCTTGGAAACTGCAAGTTTGTATTCATAAGAAGACCCACCTCCTCTCTCACATTTGAGGATACAAATTTTGAGCTATGTGGCGGTTTTGAAGCCATTGTTATTCAAGGCCTTCAATTATCTTTGATTTTCTATTTTTTTCTACATTTCACAATTAGCATCATTTGACATTTATGCCCCATAAAATCTATACAATTTTTTGAGTTGCCATGATTTTTTAGAATACATCCTTTAATAATTTCATCTATTATTTACAACATACCTCATGCTACATCATTCAAAAAAATTTGGCCTTAGGTTTTGACTGTCCAAAATAAGATAAATGAGGTTAGTTTTGCTATAATTAATAATTAATGCACATAAAATTAGATAAAAATTCAATTAAAATATTCATATTATTAGTCTAATAATAAAAATAAACTTAATAAGATAAAAAAAACTTAATTTTGAAAAAATTAATTACTAATGCACATAAAATTCAATGAAAGTTAAATTAATTAATGTCATATTACTAGTCTAATAATAAAATTGCCATTTATATACGAAAATGAAATATCAAATTTATTTCTCTCTTTTTATATATGAACTAGCACTAAAGCGTTGAGTTAAGTGAGATTATGAACTTAGAAGGCAACAATTATTAGGATAAGTTTTGGAGCTGTTTTGCATAATTGACGTTCTAAATTTGAATTATTGTATATCTAGTAGCATTAAATTAGTTATTGAAAACTTTTTACTGATCGAATTAATCAGATTTCAGTGTATACCAGAGATTTAGAAAAAAAAAATATCTAATATGTATTTATTATTTTAATTTTTTCTCTAGATACATAAAATTTTATCTGTTCAGAATTTTAAAATAATTTTGAGTGAGATTTTTTAAGAACCAAAAAAAAATATATATCAAAATTATGAAGTGGGCAATCTAGTTATTTCCACTAAATATTGGGGCAAACTATGCAAAAAACTCCAATTTCTCTTAAACCCTTCAAAAAAAAAATTATTGGAAAAATAGGCATTAAACTAGAGGTGTAGAAGTAGCGAAACAGAAAGCTAAGCCGAAGAAGCTGGTCTGTGTCTTTTTTCATGTTATCCCTCAAAAACATCAGTCCACAAGCTCTCAGCTTTTGAGTGAGGGAAAAAAAGACTCCAACTTCGAAGAACACTTTTGCACTGATACAAAAAATGGCTGCAGAGACACTGAGATTAACGGCTTCTGCAACCAATGGCAATGGGTCTCGAAGAAAGAGACCCAATTCTCTATCTACTCCAATTCGGTTTCTGGGTCTCCCTCCTCGAGCTTCTTCAGTTTCTTCAATATCTTCATCGCTTTCCCAGTTCATGGGAACTGTTCGTATTGGTTCCTTGTCTTCTAAACTCCCTATTTCACGTCAGCAACAACAGAGGAGGAGAAATTTCTCTGTTTTTGCCATGGCTGCTGATGGTCTCTCTTTCTCTTTATTTCTCAATTTTTTTTCATTGTTCTTATTGTTATTATCTGATTCTGCTTCTGAATTTCTTTGTTTTGATACCATTTTGATGTACCCTTTTGTTTAAATTGTTTGTGTTTGGGATGTTTTGTTGAGTTTGGTGTTTGGTTTCTTTTTTTTTTTGTTTTGCGTGTATAACAGTATTTGGTTTGAAGCTCAGTCAATGCTCGCAGGCATTTTGAAGATTTATATTTTTCTACCGTGTACCCTTTTGTTTAAATTGTTGAATTCGAGTTATTTGCTGAGTTGATGAAATTTTTTCAACATGGAATTTTGAGTTGGGTATTTGTTTGCTTTCTTTGTTTTGTGTGTACTTTTGTATTTTTCTTAGGTTCACTAAAACTCGAGCAGGCAATTTGAAGTTTACCTTTTTTTAGCTCATTGGGTAGAGTAATCAAAGATGTATATATCTTTAGTTAGGCTGCTTATGATGCATGGTGCATTTGTGTGCATATAATTTCAGTGTGCTAAATCATATTTCCCCTGCTTAGGGTCTCTTATTTATTTTGCGTTCTTTAATGAACTACGCAGTCCAGTCCTGATGACATATCTTTATTTGAAGTCACACATTTATTCATGCGCAAAAATATATAATGACTGCTGAGGAGAATCCTTGATTTGGTACCTTTTGACTTTTATTGATTACAAGATGCCCAGCAGCATGCAATCTGCGAGAGCTAATCTTACTTTTGTATAGTAATGATTAGGCAAGCTCTGTTACACATTCAAAATATCTCAGATGCTAAAATTCATGTCACTGTATCTATGTTAGATTGTTACTAATTGTTCCATTTTGTTTTTCACATGTTTTCTTTCTTCTGGTTTTCCAGAGGCAAAGCGTGCAATACCATTGAAAGATTACCGCAATATAGGGATTATGGCTCACATAGATGCAGGAAAAACTACTACAACTGAACGGGTTCTGTACTATACGGGAAGAAACTATAAGATAGGGGAAGTACATGACGGAACAGCTACAATGGACTGGATGGAGCAAGAACAAGAAAGAGGGATCACGATTACTTCTGCAGCTACCACCACATTTTGGAATAACCACCGGATTAACATTATTGATACTCCTGGACATGTCGACTTCACACTTGAAGTTGAACGAGCACTCAGGGTTTTGGATGGTGCTATCTGCCTTTTTGACAGTGTTGCTGGTGTGGAACCACAGTCTGAAACTGTGTGGAGGCAAGCTGATAAATATGGGGTGCCAAGAATTTGCTTTGTCAATAAGATGGATCGCCTTGGGGCAAACTTTTTTCGGACAAGAGACATGATAATTACAAACTTGGGTGCTAAACCACTTGTAATTCAAATCCCAGTTGGTTCAGAGGATAATTTTAAAGGAGTTGTTGATCTAATAAAGATGAAAGCTATAATTTGGTCAGGGGAAGAGTTAGGTGCGAAGTTTGTATATGAAGATATTCCAGCAGATCTTCAAGAGTTGGCTGAAGAATACCGCTCACAGTTGATAGAGACTGTAGTTGAGCTAGACGATGATGCTATGGAGAAATATCTAGAAGGAGTTGAACCTGATGAGCAAACCATGAGAAAACTAATTAGGAAGGGAACAATTGGAGGCAGTTTTGTGCCAGTCTTATGTGGCTCTGCTTTTAAAAATAAGGGGGTTCAGCCTTTGCTTGATGCTGT
>CATIWK010116459.1:0-17965 GCA_949634005.1 Mallotus japonicus
GAAAATCATCAAAGTTACATTATGCAGTTGTTGCAGGGCAATGTGGGCACATGGTCTAAAGTCTAAGCAATAGATACATAGGCATATGCACATATGTAATATAGAAGGCGTGATTGAAAGTGAAAGGTTGAGAGCAACTGAAATGATGAAACGCGAAATGGTTATGCTCAGAATTGAACTTATGGATCCACGTGCGAGACCACACCCAGCACTCATATCCCAGATGAACACGTGGCAGTGGATTATAAATACACACCAACTCTAACCTCGCAGCTTGTACTTCTAAATGTCTAATTGAGCAGAGAAAAACTTGCAATAGTTTAAATTGTTTTGACATTTTTTTTCCATTTGCATTTCAATATGACCCAACATTTCCTTTCTTTCTTTTTTTTGTTTTTTGAACTCTATATATATATATATATATATATATATATTAACTTAAAATAAAATATAATAGATGTAAATATTAAATATATCAAGACTCATGTGACAAGTTAAGGATATCTAAGATATCAAAACAAAATAAAATATATTTGTATGATGGGGTATGGTTGTATTTTTATTTTTATTTCTCTATTCAAGAAAATTATATTAATTATATTTTGTGTTTGTTGAGCAAAATTATATAAAAGGCAATTTTGATTTAAAAAAATAAATTATGTATGTATTAATTATAAATAAAATATCTAACATACTTTATCTTAATGTGGAGGCCACGATCCAACAAAGCTATTCCTTCTCACTAACTAAACAGAGATATAATTGAGTTCAACCCAATTAGAACACCAGCAATTAATTTAAGTTGAAATTCATTACTCAATTAGAACACCTGAATTATCAGTGTTCTTGACCTGGAGTTAATTATATACAAGTCAAAACCATGAAATTTACTCAATATCAGCAAATTTTATCTAAAATCACAATTCTTGGAGTGTTTGTTGTACTTCAAGATCTGAACTATATATTCAACAACAAGATATCATTGAAATTAAGAAATCTTAATTACCGCTTCTTTTCCTTGATTCTTTTGATCATCTAAACTTAAACGAATCCACTAATTCATTCTTGAGATTCTTTATTAGGAGCTCAAAATACTCTCAAAACAAGTATCATCTCACAAAAGCCACATGTAATTAAAAAGAAATCCTTATAAACTCCAAAAACACAACATTTAGACAACAAAAACATATAAAACAATAAAACTAAAAAATTCAAACAAGTTATATTTGAATAGGAGGTAAAAAGAAAAGGTTAAAGTTACTTACTATAACTCTAATGTCTTCTTTCTCTTTTCTCCAACGCCTTTTATCATCATCATAGTGGGATTGCCAATCACTTACCCAAGGTCAAATTTCGGTAAAATTAAATACTGTAATTATATTAATTAGAATCTTGAACAAATTCAGTGAATTTAAAAAGCTAAATTATGAAGATTTAAAGCAAAACTTTACTTGAATCTTTTTTTTTAGCAGCAAAAATCCCTGCATTTAAACCAAAGGTATTAAATTCAAGTGTTCTCAAATAGAATTCTTACAATTGTAAACTCCTTCAAGGTATTGATGAATTGAAATCTCGCTGGTGATAGATATTCCATTAACATGCAATGCAAGGGTAAGTTTTGTCTTGAAAAGACTATCTAGTTTGCTGAATTGTTCTCCTTAGTTCTTGGAAATGATGTCCCCTACTCTAGACCCTTGTAGAAATTTTTTTGAAGAAAATCATGGAAAATGCATGATTTATAAGTTGTGGGGAGGTTGTCATCAAATTGGGGGCCATAGTTGAAAGGGTATAAATTTATCCCACTTTCTCACCAATTAAATCATGCTAAATTGTCCTCCCTTTATAGCCTAATGACTTAGGTAATGGACATTATAAGGTAAGGTTATGGGTTCGATCCCCTCTCCCCCCTTAACCTCCCAGTTGTTCAAAAAAAAAAAATCATTCCGGCATGATATTTTTTAAATTATATTCAATTTTAATTATATTCTTTTATTCTAATATTTTAATTATATTAATTAAATTTTAATATAATTATAATTATATTAATTTATAATATTATTATTATTTTAAGTATATTTAATTATATTAAATCATATTCAATTTAAATTATAATATATTAAATTATTTATATTAATATTAAATTATATATATTCAATTTTAAATATATTAATATAAATAAAACACAAAAAGAAAATTGCTCCATGTAGAAAAATTTTTGATACAAAACTAAATCAACAACATAAGCATATATAAATTAAGCATTTGGAATTCAATTACAATACATTATACAAAAGAAAACACACACATATGCTATAAACACACTATGCAGGTTCCACTTTTATTATACATATATTTAGGAAACCAACAAGGAAAATCCTGAACCTACCTAGCTGGCTAGCAGTGGAACTAATCCTACATGCAATAAGGAAAATAGCACACCAATCCAGAACAAACTATATAAATATATATGCAAGCAAAGCAATGCCCTCGAAAGGGATCGAAAAAGAAAAGGGCATTTATGATGGATGCAGATATGTAAGGAGGTAGCTTACATATCACGAACATGGAAGATATTGGGGTTTTTGACGACAATATCATACATGTAAACAGTAGTGAACTTGGAGAAGTCCCTGGGAAGAGAGATTAGGTCATTGGAAGAGGGTTTGTGGAATTGGAAGAGATCAGAATTAGCTCCATAATACCTCTCCCAACCTAAATTTCTGAGTATTTGCTCAAGGGAAGAGTAAGAAGTTACAGCTTGACCAGATGGCAAGTGCACCAAAACTTTTCTCCTTGAAGAAGAACCTCCTTGGCTTCCTTCAGGTGCCTCATGATCAGCTCCAGGATTCTCCAAAATGAACACTCCATTGTTTTTGAAAACCCAAACTCCAGACATTCTTAAATAATCTGCTTGAGAAATAAGTATAAATATATAATTGCTTTCTTTGGTAGTATAAAGAAAATGTTAATGTTTTTTTTTTCTTGTTGTTGTTGTTGTTTGTTGCTGGTGTAATTTAGGGTTTCAGCTAGCGGTAGGGTTTGTAAATTAATTAAGAGGAAGAAGAGTAGTAGTAGTGGTAGTTGGTTGATGAGGAGTGAAGAAGGGGAATGGAGGAAGGGGGTTTATATATAGTGGACTAGGACACTAAAAAACAAGAGGAAAATATTGAAAGGAAGAGTAATAATGAGGATGTTTGGGTTAGGGTACAGAATCTGGGAAGAGTGGGTCCAAATGGGTTTAAATAAGAGGATACAGGGATGCTTAGAGGGTGTGATTTAGGGCGCATGTACCATCTGTGGGGTTGGGTTTTGGTTTTAGAAGAAGAATCTCTTTTTCTTTAATCTTTAAGAATACAAAGAATCTTTGGGACAATGTTCATCACTTCTCAAGTGTAACTGAAAATTCAATGAAATTAAAAGTCAATCAACCAAAAGAAGATCACGAGATATCCACGTGAAGTCAGTGGCAGAGATTGGCAGATTTTTCTTTCGTTGGTGGGTTAGGCAACTGATAGCTGCATTTGTTATTTTTGTTGCTTGCTTACTCTTCTGATCCCAAATCCTTAATTAAATTAATAACCTTCTTTTGTATTTCCCTTGGTTTCTGCTATCTAAATTCAGCTCAAGCTTTAACCATAACAATGTGACGTACTATTATTCTACAAGATTATACTAGAAAAGCTTACTATAATACTTGGTACAATATGACTTTTTTTTTTTAATTATAAAATGTTTTCACACCTCATTAGATATAAAATTACTTTTTATTTGCACTTTGTGATTAGCCTTATTCCAAGGGAACCTCCTATTAAGAAATGCGCTCACATAAAATTACATTTAATAAAATCTTACACCGCTAAACCAATTTTTTAAAGGGAAATTCTCACCTACACTAAATGTAATACATTCAACGGTTACATATAAATGAATAAATATATGTATTTTATTTTTATTGACCAAGTGTTTTTGATGTGGATCAAATTGCTATGCAGTTTATGGATGAATTCTCAAAAAAAAAAAAATCGATAGGAGGGGAGTGCGCACTTGAGCTTTCAGAAGCTCTAATTTTTGGGTCCGATTGAACCACGGGGCTTATAATATATCAAATCGAAGTTGACTCAGAGACCTATATTTTTTATTGGATTTACTTGTAACGGGCCAGATTTTGAGCCTAAAATCTACTGTTTAGGGTCTCAAAATTAGCTTTGAAGTTTATGTTCATTTTATTTGTGTTTTTTGGTCTTTTTACCTTTTCAGTTAGGGTTTTTCCCTAAACATTATTTATTTGTGGCTTTGGGATGTTTTGAGATAGTTTTTGTTGAATTGAAATTGAATTTCTATTTTCTCCCAATTTTTGGTATTTTTTTGTGAATCAATGAACCTTAGATGTCTATTTACTGGTATTCGTGTTGAATCAACGGGTTATAAAATGTTGTTTGACGGCCATTCGTGCACGAATCAATGGCAAGGGACATTTATCCCTATTTTACTAGGCTTCCGCTATGTCAGTTTTACACTTAATTTATGTGTTATATATCTAATCATAGGGTGTATCATACGCAGTGTAAGTAAGAATCTGCCTCTCTCATAAAAGAATATTTTAATAGCCCTTCATATCGTTTGCTTTTGTATGGATACTAAAACATTTCAATACACATGAACCCATGGATCTCATAAAATAATATAAAATAAAATGTTAGATTAATCTTGAGCTTCTCAACTCTCATGTATGTGCCAATTTTCTTCTAATTTGGAGCATATGTGCTTTTAGAACTTTATGTTGGTATTGTTTTATTTTAAGAACAAAGCATCTGCAGCCTCTCCTAATGTTTATCCTATGACATTAAGGGTAAAAGTACAACCCAAATAAAAAGGATTGAAATATAGATATATATAATCTCCACGATTCGTTGATGTCATTCAACGATTGGATCTTTTGGTGGAGAAATATTGATTGGTTCATGTTGCTATATAACTCCCATGCATAACTTGATATAAAGTTTAATGAATCCTAATTTAGATATACTAGTAAACAATCACGTGTTTTACATATGAGCAAAAAATTTATTTGACTCGTGATATATAGTAGATAAACAATTAAATATATTATTATTCTTATTATTATTATTAAATAAAAGTTTTAAAAATAATATCAATCTTATTTATTTATATAACAATTCAATATTAACTTAATATAGTTATAATTCTTTACAATTTTTATAAATCTTTTATTTAAATAATTATATGATATTACTTAAATATTTTTTATAATTAATTTTTCTCAACTCTAGAACTGATTTCATATAAAAAATATATATATTATGTTCATAATTAATCATAAGATAATAAAAAATCATTAGTTATTTGTTAATAAAAAATTTAAGAATAATAAAAGCTATATTTTCTTTATATAAAAATTTAAATATTACAACCTTATTAAACTTATAATTTATTATAATTTAGTAAATTTTTTATTTGAGCTATGACACTTTATTTTTTTAATATTTTAATATTAATACTTTTATTTACACAAAAAATAGTTTAATGTAATTTTTAAGTTAAGCTAATAATTAAATGATAAATATTAATTAATTTAATTTTAAATTTTTTTTGTTAAATTTTATAAAAACATCAAAATATATATATTTTTAACAAAATTATCACTAAAATTTTAATTAAGTTAATTTTGTTGGAGATAAAATAGAAATTAACATAACTTAAATAGTAAACATACTTTCAATTAAATTATAATTGTATGTTAATTAATTTCATTTTTATTAGAGATAAAATAGAAATTCACCTAATTAGAATAGGAAATATACTTTCAATTAAATTAGAATTACATTTTAGTTAATTTAATTTAATTTAATTTTGTTAGAGATAAAATAGAATTTAACCTAATTAAAATAGGAAACATACTTTCAATTAAATTAGAATTATATTGTAATTAATTTAATTTTTATTAAAGATAAAATAAAAGTTAACCTAATTAAAATTGAAAATAGACTTTCTATCAAATTAAAATTATATTTTAATTAATTTTATTTTATTTTTATTAGTAAATGACAAAATTATCTAATTTTTATATAATAATGAGTGAATACTTTTTCGTAATTTTGTCTACCCCATTCGTACATTTATATATATATATATATATATATATATACACAAACAAATCATGAGAATTAAGACATAGGGTGCGTTTAAATTGAGGTTAAAGAAGGGTAAATGTTGCTCCTGTAATGCATTAACCCCCTTTTACCCTGTTTGGAAAACTCTAAAACATTAAGGTTAACAGTTAACCCCCTTAACAGTTAACTTCCTTTCTATGTATTTTTGTTACCTTAGTTGGGGGTAGGGTAAAGGGGTGTAAAAATTTATTTTGTTGAATATTTCATTTTTCTATCATTTTATGTTTATTTATAAATTAATTTTCTTTTAAGTTTGTTTTATATTAATGAAATATAAAATCAAATCTATAAAAATTGTATAAATTAATTTATTTCTTTTTTTATGTGTAAATATATATTATGTAACTTTATATTAATGAAATTTTTCTAATAATTTTTTATTTATTTGATGCTTTAAAAATTAATTTTATTGTTTATGAAAATTTAATAAATTACTTATTTATTATATTATTTTAATTATTTCATATATATTAACAGTTTTTTTTAAAAAAAAAATTATTACTTACTAAATAAGGTTAACAATTTAACTATTACATATGTAATTGTTACTCACTTAGTTATACCTGTAACTGTTACACCCCATATCTTTAACCCTAATCCAAAAGCACCCTTAACAGTAAAGTCCCAACCAAAGCTACTTCACTCATGTATAATTACAAAATGTTAAAGTAAAGGATATATATGGTCAATGTGATAGCGCTAGCTAGGTATGTGTTGTGTAGTGTATGTATGCGCGTCCGTGTGTTTCTTTTGTTTTTTTCTCTGAATGTTAGTAGATTAAAGAGGGGAAAATGAAAAATCTACAAGGTTGTAGTAGCTGGCACAGAGGACCACGGCACTAGCTAGCTTGGTTGCTAGGTTTGGGTTATCATTATCAACTTCTATCAAACAAAAGGAAAAAGAAAGAAGAGAAAACTTATCAAATAAAATTAAGAATGTTGGCAGAAATATGTATATATGCATATACATAAATATATACAGGGATTTCTGCATTGCCCACATGAGATCACATGGGCTCAAAATGGTCCATGAATTGACCACGACCCTTCTTCTGCCTTTTACTTGTCAAATCTATCATATTCCAATACTCATCCTCTTTCTTTTGCTGTTAATTTCGATAGTTCTCATCTACAATGTTACTAACTTGCTCCCGCAGAAGCTACATTAATCATTAAACTATTTTTATAAGATGAGTTTTACAAACCTAAAATATTGAAGAAATAATGCATGACAGATTAAACAAAGTTAAAAGTGTTGTGCTATAAAAATGTTGCATGGATTAATTAGTAGCACAACTATATATGCTAAATAAAATAATCAATTCCATTTTTTTTATTAATTAATAGGGATGTCATATGATCTAAATTTCAGACTGCACAATGAGACAGTCCTCCCCTTTAATCAGGGACGGCAGGAATCGAATCTTACACCTTGAAATGCTCTTGAAGATGAGTTATCACTCGACTACTCATTTACTGACAACCATTTCCTTTTTAATAGCCTATATATACATATATATAATTAGTTCCTTCCTAATTAAACTATATATAAAAATGAAGGATGAAACTAAGTGATAATGAAATTAAGAAAAAAAAAATGGAGACAGAGTCGGCACATATATATTTATGTGGTCCTAGAACGTAAAGAAGTTATTTCTCAGAATGAAGATTTGAGATATTCCAATGTCCAAAACTGAAGGAAAAATATTAATGAAGTTAAGATTTTGCACTGCCTTTAGCAATCCAAACCTCAAGAAGAAGGCATCACTTGTTCCTCTTTACCCATACCATCAGATCCTACTGATCCAGACCCTGCTTAGTGCTTTCCATCCTCACTATTATATTTTGATTTTTACTACATATCCTTAAGTGGTGCCAATATCCTACCCTTACCTACATTATTCTTGCTTTTGTTTTTGACAATATTTTGTTTCTCAATTCTATCCATCCAGCATCCAACACATGTCAAAAGTACTTTTTATTTTTTGGGATTTGGATGAGGTTGTCAATTTCATTTAAAGGCTTTTTTTTAGGAAAAAAGAAAATTATAATATATGATTCCAATTTTTCATTACAAGTGTGGATATATAATATATGTATGTGCAATTCTAGTCACATCTATATATGCATTTGCAAATTGATTAATATATATATATATATATATGTATCATATTACTGGTGAAATTAATTAATTTATTATCTAATGAATATGGACAACATAATTAATTTAAATTATATTCATCTAATAATAATAATGAAATGAAATATAAATACAATGTTGAACAATTGGAAGGTACTAGGTAGTAGAATAGTTCCAAACAGAAAATAAGCCGAAGAATACTGATGAGGACAGCAAGCAGTTTCCAATAATATTTCAGTGGGCACCAATTAATTGGTTACAGCAGCAGTTTCCCATAATTTATCCAAATCCAAGTAGGATATACTTCACATGACTATTGGCACTGTTGTTTGAATTTTGGAAGACAATATCAGAGCAGCAAGAATTTTCATTTCCTTTTCCATGTTTTTTTCTAAGCTCGTCTTGTGGGGACAATCACTCACTTCTACTGCTTTTATCTTGTTTGCACACAACAAACCTTATCAGCTGTTATCTCTTTTTAGAATCAATACAAAGCTGATTGTTATGCTCCATCCCGACTTCATTTCTCTTGCTAGGCTGGGATCCATAATCTCACGATTTCCCATTGTGCATGCTCTCACATTTGCATGCTGGTGCGCAACTGGAACATTCCCACTTCAACAATCATTTTCTTTATCAATATGATGCAAAATTGTACTCTTTGGCTCATTATTTAATGTTCAATTTGATTTTTTTGGATCAACGTTCACAATTTTTACTAATTTTGGTCCTTCTATATATTGTAGTTAATGCTTACTGGCAATATGTTTATACAGTATCAAATCAAGAAATTATACATCTAAACTATCTAAAGAGCAACATTGAGGTGCACACAATTTTAATCAAAGTATCATATGTAAATTATTACATAAACAATAATACTATGGAAAAATTAGAATTAAATACATCTGATATAAATCAGATTATTCACTAATAATATACTGAAACAAATACTTTATAATGCATTTGTTGAATTAAAGGGAGATCAACTTATAAGAATTGCTTTCACTTAAGTGATGCCTCTAATTGAAGTTGTAGTGTATGTAATCATGTTAAATTAGTTGTTGAAGATATTTTTAATGTCCTTTTAATTTTGTCCGAATTGAATGGAATTATTGAAAATTTTAGTAGATTTTGAATACCAATTATTGAAAGAAAAAAATAAAAGGGACTCATGTACATTCCACAGTTTATACATATATAACCACTTTTTCTTTAATTTTATGGCAAATAGCGCCAACTAGCATTGTTTATTCAACACTAGCTAGCTATTAATAAACCTACAACCAAATAAATTCATTGAAAAAAGTTACCTCCATTATGAAATCAATTAACAATTTGAGAAATAATTTAAACACTAATCATCTTATAGGCTACAAAAAAAAAAAAAAATTGGTGATTTTAGCTTATGAAGATTCGGATTCTGTTTGTTGGTGATGAGTGAACTCACCTAAGACGTCTATCTAGTTACATATAATTAGGAGGGAAATAAGAGTACACGTTGGTTCTTTGGCTATGGTGTATATGTACCATTTACTTATATATATATAAATTTATATTTACAGTAAGTGAGGAAGTAGTTCAATGGTAATTTTTCTTTGAGGGCATCTTAAGATGTAGGGTTCGATTTCTGACGTCATCGATTTAAAAAAAAAAAGATTGTCTCTTATTATATAATCCATTAAAACTTAGTTCATATGACCTCCTAATTAAAAAAAAATTTATATGCTTACACACACATACCCATCCAACTGAAAAAAAATAAAAAAGGACAAGAGAACAAAAACTTAATATGTTATGGACACATTGATGTTTATGCGTTGAGGTATATGTGCCCCAACAACATTTTAATTAGTTATCCAAAGTAATCTAAAAGGAATTATGGAGAAAGGCAGCAGCATTAATTAGTTAATGCAGACAGCATATGTACTCATCAACAATTTATAAGCTGGTCATTTCATAAAGACATTGATATTAATTAGCCTGATAAAAGTAAGATTAAGGGAATAAGACTAAAAAGTTAACTAATGGGTATTAGATTAGGTATAACTAGAATTAGCAAAAAAAAAAAAAAAGAAAATCTAGCTTAATTAAAGGAATATTGCAAAAGCTCAAAGGAAGGAGAACAAAAATTTAAGATGGGCAATAGGGGCGGGTTTATTTTTTTGATAAATAATGTCAATTAGCAATCTATCAAATTGGTATATGCCATATTCCCATTCAAGAACAAAATAATTATCTACGGTGTGCAATATTGAGAGCATTGGATTTATTCCTTATATAACTAACTCATTTTTATTTGAAATCCTTCTTTTTTTTTTTTTCAATCATTTAAACAGCTAACTTTATTTTAAGAATCATTATAAACCACATATGTTGAAAGAATATAATAAACGTCTATTCATTCATAGATGTCACAATTATACCAAGATGTGATGACTTATCATATAAATAACAGAAGTTTCTACAAAAGCTAATCATGATTCTGCTATGCAATGGATTTAATAATTTTCTGTGGAAAAAGATCACTATTTATCGCTTTTCATCCCTTATTAAACGAATAAATGGAAGAATCAAGTTCAGAATTTATGACTCTTTAGCCCAAACATGAGATGACTATTTCAATTAAAAGTTTGCCTGTCCATCATTAATTAAAAAACAGAAATGGAAATGTATTTTTTTTTTTTTTTTTTTTGGAAATGAGAAATGGAAATGTATATTAAGCTATATTTTATATTCTAGCAAGTTAAGTTGAGCTCTTTCTTCTTCTCTCCATTGGGCTCAGGCCTCAGATGACGGTAAAGTCAAAACAACACCCTTTTCTTTACTGGGCTACATGATAACTTAGTCCATCCTTCAGTTTCAATCTGTTTAGAGGTTCTTGTGGAATTCCCACAAACAGTCCTCAAATGGAGTTGAAACTCTCATACTAAAGAAGGCGATCTTACAAGTGAAGCTGAGAGGATTAGTTCAAATTAAATAATTGCTACAAATCTTTTAATTTTATTTTATTTTTTTTAACTTAGAAACCTTGACTTTCGTTCCAAAATAAACTGATGTGGCTTGATTGATAATGTTTTCGCTAGCTCAGCTTTGCTCTTCTCTCCTCTACTCTCAGCCATTGGAACAAAAAATATGTTTGCTTGCCTATCTGTCAGCACAATTCCATTGTCAAATTAAACCCCCGAAATGGCTTTTCCTCCAAATATAGTGAAGCCACAATCTCCATCGCAATTGATCATCTGTACCCTACAGAGCGAAAATCTCTCTCAACCTCCCAACTTTTTTAAAAAAAGATTTCAAGAACCCATTTTTTGTCACGTTAACGTCTATAAAAAGGCCTCAATTTTCCTGTACTAAAACAGGGCATCGCTTAACTTTTGGTTGCAAAGAAGATGGATTGCAAGGCCAAAACTTCTTCAATCTTTCTTGCTACTCTCCTTTGCATCTTCTCTCCAACCTCCAAGGCCTTCAACATCACCAGGATTCTTTCTAACTACACTGACTTCAGCACATTCAATAGTCTCCTTACTCAGACTGGCCTCGCCCAGCAAATTAACAGCCGCCAAACCATCACCCTCCTCGCCGTCAATAATGGTGCCATCGGTGGTGTTTCTAGCAAACCAATTGACGTAGTTAAGAGGATATTGAGTGCCCACGTGATCCTTGATTACTATGATCAAGCAAAGCTTGAAAAGACTCAGAATAAGAGCAGCATCCTTACAACTTTGTACCAGACTTCTGGTGCGGCAAATGATCAGCAAGGTTTCTTGAATGTTACTAAGACTCTTAATGGAATCATGTTCGGGTCTGCAGTGAAGGGCGCTCCTCTCATTGCATCCCTTCAAGGATCAGTGGCTTCGCAGCCTTACAACATTTCCGTGCTTCAAGTGAGCGGCGTTATCGAGGCTCCAGGGATTGAGAACGTGGCTCCTCCGCCACCTCCGGCTTCCAAGAAAGCACCTGCTCCTGCTCCAGCATCCGCTAAGACTCCTGCACCAGTGGCTGGAGAACCACCCGCCCATGATGCACCGACCGAGGCACCTACTCCTGCTGCAAAAGCACCTGAGGCTGACGCTTCCGTCAGCTCTCCTCCAGAATCTAACTCAACACCTGTTGATGAGACACCGGCTGCTGCACCAGCCCAGTCAGGCTCTACGAGTTTGCACGCAGGCGGCGTTGTTGCAGTTGCCACCGGGTTGGCGGCATGCATGATGGGTTTCTAAGCTTTTGACAAATTTTAAAAACAAAAAGAAGAAATGTACCAAAAAAAAAAAACAAAAAGAAAAAAGGAAATATTGAAAATTCAAAGAGTGTGATGTAAATCCTTCCTTTTCTATTCCAATTCTGTGTAATCCTCTAATTCTTTTGTTTTTTTATTTGGGTACCATACTAAGAACAGCCAAATTTACAGATTCAAAACTTGACCTGTCAAGAAATTTAATTATTATATTGCTTTAAGAAGCCTAATCCTAACTCTGATTTTTCTCGTTTCTTCTTTCGAATAGGACCTTTGTGAGCAATTAATTTTTAAATTCTATAATTAATTAGTAATAGTTGGTTAAAGGAAAAAAGAAATACAAGCGTACACAACTTGAGTGCAACCGCTGCAAGTCGAATGAGGTCCTCAAAAACTGCTAGCAAGCGTCAAATTGATGAAGGTACACATGAACCAAGAACACGTCTTCCGCCCATTCCGCTCGCTCGAGTGTTTTGGCTAACTTATTATTTAGCTCTGGCAGCCACTCAACTGCCACTCCCAAGTTAAATTTCTGTGACACCAAAAAGCAACAAGAAAATGAAATAACTCTAGAGCTAGATAAGAGTAACCATCCTGAAATAGCAGCAGAAAAGTTCATTTCTACCACTTCAAAATAAGTGTGTATTATCTTTGGCATTAATCAATTGAAATTCACCTGCGATTCAGTGTCCAAAAAAACAAAAACAAAAAAGACAAATGCCCACAAATTCATAGGGATGAATATCCAAAAGATTTGTTCCTAGGAATAATGACCTTGCATCACAAAAACTAATAAAGCATTTTATGGAAAATCAACAGACAGTCAGTTCAAATATTTCCACTTCTGAATTATGTTAGTTCGGTTAACTTTCAACTCTACACTAAAGACTGCAACCACAATACACCAACAGGCGTTGCATCATCATTTGATCTTGTCAATTATATCTGAGATCACTTTTTCCATGTCAAGATCCTTCATTGGCTTAAATGGTCTTTTCATGTCCTGCAAATGCAAAGAACAGAAGCAAAATTGAGACTTCAGTCGTTACACCAGCAACATAATCTATTTTTAGGAATATCTAGCAAATGTATCAGCAGATAAAACACCAAATCTCTTGGTGGAAACAAATGCCTGCACAGATAGACAGCAAGAAGACCTTAAACATTCTCATAAAGAATGAAACAGAAAACAGTATTCCTTTGAAAATCTCTATTCTCTAGTGCCCTACATGTCCATACCATGGAAAGCTTAGGCAATATCCTAATCTCATCAATGCACCTGCACTAAAGAATACTTCTAAGTAGGCCATGCAGCAAAGTTGCAAGGCCTTGGGAATCCCCCAAAATAACTGAATTCATATTAAAGTAACGATCCAAGCGTCAGAAAGAATACTAGTTCTCCTAAAATTAAGGTAAGTGAGAATATTTTAGCATCGCCATCAAATTTTGTCTCAAATCCTTTGCAACTTCAAACTGTCAATAAGATAATTCAACCATCTATATTCAACTCTAGGATCTCTAAATGCAACCTTAGCTTCAATGAGGGGTGTAAAGAACACTGACAACAAATTAAGAACAATTTCACAGTGAAACAGTAGATACAAAATAAAGTTTCCTGTGGACACCAAACTGACTTATTATATCATTACCCCATGCAAACATGATACAATGCAAAACTTTTAGCCCACAAGAATAGCATTCCAGTCTGAATATTTTTAAGACGTAAAGGAACACCATGCAGAAGAATAAAGTAAATGGTTTGCATGTTGTAAGCTTTACCAGAAGAGTGATGAACTTCTCTCCACCTTCCTCCCGTATCTCAAAGCAACCCCTTCTAGGCTGTTTAAAAAATATTGTATTAGCTTGACAGAAATGTCTATAATAGATAAAAATTTGAAGTAACTTTATTGCAATTAATTGGACAGTCCTTACACAAGGTAAGCGGGCATATCACATACTATAATACAAACAATTTACTAGCATACAATGGCAGAAAACCCATCATACAACGTGGTTGTAAAACATATAAATCCAGCCAACTAAGCCAAGACAACAACAAAACATTTCTGCATATGTACTTATGTCACTTCTCAGAAGATATATTCATAAAACACATCAGTGGCCAGACATCTTTTAAAATTTTTGAAATCTATCTATAGGCTTACAGAGTTTATCACAAGCAACATGCATAATAAACCTTTCATGACGGCAGACTATACAAATTTGATAAAGAGCATCAACATCCAAACACTGTTACAGAAAACATGACCAGAGAGTCAAAACATACAGATTGTTGGAATTGATAATGAATCCACAGATTAAATTCAAATTAAGTTAAGAACATAGAGTTCAGCACATCAAAGCAAAACACCAAATTCAGACTTTACAGCATTAAATGATGGTCTCATAATTTAAGCATATCAGTCCTTGACTTCGCTGGAAACTTCATGTAATAGGGTCAGCAACTAGCCAATAATCACACAACACAAAGTCAAATGTTCCTATTGTACAATCATTTAAAATCATTAAACTGAAATAATCACAACATTTATGCTGAAACAAACTTATCAAAGTAAAGTGCAAATTTCCAAAACCAAAGATGATAATGACATATGGCACTTCTACAAACTCAACTATGCACAAAGCATTACATTGTGGAGAATTTCATAATGCATATTTTTACCATAAGAACAAAAGGCTGAACAACTGAGACAGCAAGCAAAGATACTAACACTAACGAACATACCTTATCACGATTAAGAAGGACATTAATACCAGGAACAGCATTCTCCAAACCATTTTTCACCTGAATAGCCCTTGTCTTAAATGAGTTGCACTGTTTGCTGCAGCAGGCAACAAAAAAATTGGAATTAGCATATGAAAAGAATGATTGCTTACTTTTGATAAACAACATCAGCCAGGCACATGTAGCCAAAAGCAGACACATATTTTATGTAAAAATGATCCTCACCATCAAAACTGCTTAAAATATTGTAAATAACAGATCTAAAGTGTCAAAAACCACTTAGCAAAGTGTATAACTGAACTGCATCCCATGGAACCAAACTTCAAACAGCAAGTGGAGTTTTTTCCTTTTTTTTTCCTTTAATTCACATCCTTTTCACTAATCTTAATGCTAATCATCATTCCGAGATACAAGCATCTGGCCACATAAAAACAAGAAATGTTAACTTCCAGCATGCATCTATATAAATACCATCAGTTGTAATAAATGTATTGCATCATAATGATGTCAATACTAGCATTAAACGGAAAAGAAAAGGAGGTAAAGACAGGTCTGGAAACTAAAAAGTACGAACAGGTTTCATAATCTAGCTTAGCGTTGGACAGGGGATTGAGTTGGGGGATAGACCAAAGAAATGGAACAGCAGTGCTAAAGCATTTGAAGAAGTAAATGCCAAGTCCTAACTTCCATTCATTATTTAAGATACATACAGGCACATCCCTGCCCATGACCATGAGACTGTAGTTTAAGATCGACAAGCAACATCAAACACAACAAGAACCCCCAACCCGGTCCATCTTACGTGCAAACAAACAGGGGATACAAAAAGCATGGTAACTACATCGCCTCCTAACATTTGGGCTACCAGAAATTTGTCCCACACCTTTCCCGTTAACCCTGTTCTTAGCGGTCAAACAGGATACACTCAACAAAAAATCAACATTAGAAGTCTCAATTTGTGGTTGATTCGGAAAAAAAAAAAAACAGCAACAAAGGCACTAACGAAGAGGTCAGATCTAATTTTGGTGGCTGAAAAAGGTTTGTACAAGAAACCAGAACAGTCAGGCTTGAATTTATTTACTTGAACGCCATTCAGATTTTGTTTGTTTATCCTGAAATCTGCAGAGCCAACTTTCTTAGAGGAAACTTAGTATCGCAACGGAATAAGAAAATGAAATTAAAAAGACACTTAGAGCTTAAATAAAACTTGTAACTTATAGCAAACACAGAAATGAGGTGCAAACAGTACCACCAAGACTTTGTAATTCATTTTAAAACCCTAACGGAGTTTTAACTGTTGTCGAAGTAGCAACTAAAATAGAAAAGGCAGAAAACTGGAGTTTCTTCATTTATCTCGTGAACCAAAGAGACGAAGAGAATGACAGAAAGAGCTTACGCTTACCAGTGTTCAATCACAATGGTCTTCGTGTTTCCTTCGTCAGCAGTTGCCTCTTCTGCTCCCTCCTCCTTCGCGAGTTCCTGTTCGTCGACGTTATCGCCGTCAGTGTTGTTATGAGTCTCCTTCTCCTCAGGCTTGACCTTCTCCTTCTTGTCAGCGGCGGTTTTCCCCTTTTTCTTCTTAGGCAGCTCGACAGGTGGCAGGGCCGGGCTTTTGTTGGCTAAACGAGAGGAGCTGCGACGTGCAGCTGGCTTCGCCGCCTCATGAGCTCCCTCAGACTTTCGCTTCCGAGGAGCCATCAGGAGAGTGTGCGATTGTGTGTGCAGATTAGCTTCTCTTCCACTCTCTGTTTCTTTGCTTTCTCTCTCTATCTGTCTCTATCTTTAATTATTATTTATTATTATTATTTGTTTTTATATTTACCGTGACAGAAGCTCGGGTGAGGAGGGGCATCCAATTCGTTTTCCCGCGCTTTTGATAGAGTGGATTTCGATCCGACGGTGTTGATTATACGTCTGCTATTGGATGACCGATGGGATGTGACTGTACGGTATTAAATGGCAGATTAAAAGGCTGAGATTTTGACACGTACGGCCATTAGGCCTTTTTTATGTTTTAACTGACAATAAATCGAAAGGTCAAAAATACCCCCTCTTTATAATTCTTTTTCTCCGGTAATACTGGGGAACGAATGTGTGCGTGTCTCCCCCCTCTCTGGCGCTGTCGTGTTGTGCCGTGGAATGAATTCCACTGTGCGAATTTGCATTTGAGGGCATCCTCAGTCCTCACAAATAAAATTCTTTCCTTTTTTTAAAAAAAAAAAAAATTATTTTTTTTGATACAACTATCACCTGATATTCAGTATCCTAGGATTCAACTAATTCAAATTCTACCCAGTAAGAATTTCGAAGGTCGGTAAAGGTTTAAATCCGAGATCTCTGTTTAAATTAGGGGTGTATACGATACGGGGGGATCCGAAAATTTTAAATCTCCGGAACCATACTAAATTTCAGAAATTTTAAAAATTAAATCTCAAGTGCCAGTACCAAATTTAAAGATATTCATACCAATACCATATCATTTTTCGGTACGGAGATTCGGTTCTTTTCAGAACGAATCGGTATGGTACGGTTTGGTATGGAAAGTCGGAAATTTATATTATACACAAATTTATACTATTAATTGAATTTCTATTTATTATTAAAAATTTAATATGATATATAATTGAATTTACTTTTCATTTATTGTTT
>CATIWK010116517.1:0-12504 GCA_949634005.1 Mallotus japonicus
TGTATTAATGACTTTATTTTTAGAATGCACATATTGATTTATCTAGAATTCTAAAGTTTATACATGAGTGTTTTAGTTAAATGATTTTAAGAAATATTAACTAAATACTATCTATGTAGTTATTTTTAACTACTAGAAGCATAAATCGGGTTTTAATAGTTAAGTAATGTTTATACTCATTTATTTAAACTTTAACTTAATTTTCAGAAAATATATATATATATATATATATATATATATATATATATATATATATATATATTGAAGCTAAATGAGTTTTTGTTAGTTTTAATTAAAAATTATAATGTATATTATTATTTCATTTATTATAGTTGAAAATTATCATTTGTCGGCCAAAGTAGAAAACTATGTATTTTATTATTTTATTTAATTTTGGAATTTTTGTTGTATTTTATTAGTAGAGTAATTTAAATGACATTAGTGAATATAAATAAGATTTTAAGAATTTTGGTATAAACTCCATATTTCAAGTATATATATATATGTATATTGTTAAAAGAAATTTTTAGGAATTTATGTTCTATATATGAGTATTAATAAAAATTTTATTGATGTATTCATATGGGATTTAAATGGTGTTTTGAGTTCAATTTGACTCGTGAGTATTTTTATGATATATTAAGTTTAATATATATTGATTATTTTTATGTTGTTGATTAAGTAGAGAAATCATGTTGAGTTAGTAAGTACATTTATTTACAAATTTGAAATTTATATATATTTACTTATAATTAAATATTTGACTTTGTATACTATTATGTTTTATTGGGTAAGGAAGTTTATATAAATTATTAAATAATATATTATTTCTATGATATGATTGTAAGGACTATATATATATATATATATATATTGTATTTTAGTGTTGTGAATTTGGAGCTCGGTTGAGGAAATTGTACAGTTTGGGAGCCCAACCGAAACTGTTGAGCTTCTGTGAATATTTGGAAGTGTATTTTCCTTGCAGGTTGGCCCTACTTTGTAGGGAGGTGTCCGTTTTACAGAGGAGACTCTGTCGAATTTTCGGTAGATTTCTCGTAAAACGTGACACCGAGTCTAGTTTAGTAGAGTTTTCTTCTAATCGAGTCCTTTTGTAGAACTCTAGGTTATTAGGAGCTTTGTTTTAATTTAATTTTATTTCTTTTATTTAGCTGCGCCTCCCGTTGAGTCTTCGGGTCGAGGTCGAGCACGACTTCCCAGATGAGCGTATTCAAACTGTAAGTTCATAATTGAATTGTGTGTAGGTTTTCGTATTTTCCATATAAATATGATGAGCATGCAAACATTAAAATCTGCATTTAATTGTTGAATTGTATTTTAAATTGTCATATCCTTATTTATTATGATCTTGCTTGTTTTATTTATATTTAATTATTTAAATAAATTACGGTAGAACGGGCTACCTGATGGGTTTCATCAGGACCGTGTGCGCACCGGTAGGATTTAGATTTAATGATAAAAAGAAAAAGAGAAAAGAGAGGATTAAGCTCGGTTGATGCTGTGCTCTCGGGCTATTAGATAGGGTTAATACTACTGGGGCTGGTAACTCGGTTGATGCTGTGCTCTCGGGACCGCCAGTAGTATTTCGATTAAGTGAAATAACTGCGGCTGTAACTCAATTGATGTTGTGCTCTCGGGACGGCAGTCTTTGGATTTAAGAGAGTCGAAAGACTACTAGTGTAAATGGTTTAGGGTTCTACCTGGTTTTCAAATAAACTGTTTTTGTTATATAATATTACACATTTCGAAAAGGATTTAGTTATAAAATATAAACTGTATATTTTCATAAATTATATTTATTTTAAAAAGGTTTTCAAACTGCATACATTTCTTTTATTAACTTACTCAGTGAGGTCTGATTCCCCTCAATATTTTTTCAGGATCTCGGGGATCTTCTAGTAGTCAACCTACTTTACGCCGGAGTACTTCTTCACCGGCTATTCTATGTAGGTTTATTTGATGTTTTGTCACGTTGTAGTGAATTCTAGAACACTGCAGTAGACATTTCATAAATATGCTGTATTTTATATATTATTTATGTTAAAGTTGTATTGTGATAACTTTTATATATTACTGATGATGAGATTTGGATTTTATGATATCGAGTTGGTTATTTCATTTTGAGCATCTTATTTCTAAGTATGGTTCAGTATTTATTGTTTTAAATTCGCGAAAATTTTTTAAGGCTTACTATGGGTTTCGGGTACTTTAAGTATTCCCATTCCCTAGTGGCGGTCACTGACTTATAGGTTCGGGTCGTGACACAAATATTTCAAAGTTCCCAGCATGGTTCACCAGATAGTGGAATAACTATGGCCCCATTCCTAATATTTTCCCTTCTGACATCCGTAATGGTTTTGATCTCTTTGAAACTCATTACAAACCTTCCTCTCCTGAGAAAAAGTTTCCTCTCTTATGCCTTTATTACACCAAATTCTTTGTTCCTTGGGTCTCCCAATGGTTCCTTGATTATAACTCCAATAATGGCGTTATAGTCCTTCAAAGAAAATTTAAAGTAAAGTGGTGGAATTCTTACAAAATTCCAGAAAAAATTTTAAAGACCGCTATAGCAAACTGGCTACAAAGACATGGGTTCCTTGGACCTTCTCCTTCTCAATCCCAATGCAAGAGTGCTTTGTTTGATGCATGAGACTTCTGAGCTAGGAAGTTGGACGGCCGAAGGATCAAGGGGTACACTGTTTACAAGAATGGAATGCAAATGATGATATGATTATCACTATACTGGTCTCACACTCTAGTCACAGGCTAGACACAGAGTTATCGGACCAAATGCAGTAAAGCTTTCGTAGAGTTTCTGATGTATAGGATACTAATTTCTTAGGCAAGCACAAAGCATATGTTCTGCTACTTAGAATGCAGAAAAATAATTAAAGAAAAAGAAAGCTTTAAAATATAAGTAAAAGAGCTTACTGAAAGTTTGATCTTTATATGTGAGAACAATTTTAATGTTTACAAAGAGAGGAAAGATAAGCTTATCAACTCTCTGAACTTTACTATCTCTAAAATTGTGTTCTGCCCCTTAATACAGGAGGAGGTTTCTTTATATAGAGCTGGAGAGGTTACTGTAGGAGCACGAGATACATCAGGAGGGGATAAGCCATGTGAGGTGTTCATGATGACTCCGTGATAGGTGGGGGAAACAACTATCCTCTGTCTTTTTCTTTAAAGATTTGCTTTTAATGATACTCCCACCAGGTCCTAAAAATGAAAACCAGGGCCCCAACCATATGGTGTAATAGAGTGAAGAGGGACTTGGGCTGAAGCAGGAGGAGAATATTTGACATAAAAGTCAAATTTTCCTGAGGGCTGTCCGAGAGTGTCCCAAGTGTGGTGACTTGGAAAGTAAAATGATAATCAAAATACTATTTTTTTTACTACCCTAACTTTTTCATAGGTTGTCCAAAAGGATTTTCAACCCATCGGGCTAAAGAAAAAATATATATATATACAAGGCTTTTCAAAACTTTACAAGCCTGTGGGCTTAATAGAAGGAAAAATTCCAAAGCAATCATCTTCATTATCATTACCCAAATCTATGAAGGGTTCTGATTCTTCAAACATATTAGAGTTTGCAGAAGAAGTCGTCCTGGATTGGACCAACTGTTGCATGATGGTGAAGTATTCTTCTTCTGTTTTGGTTGAAGCAAGAAGGGCACTAGCATGAGACTTCTGAGCTAGGAAGTTGGACTGAGAAGGAGAAGGTCCAAGGAACCCATGTCTTTGTAGCCAGTTTGCTATAGCGGTCTTTGAAATTTTATCTGGAATTTTGTAAGAATTCCACCATTTTACTTTAAATTTTCTTTGAAGGACTATAATGCCATTATTGGAGTTATAATCAAGGAACCATTGGGAGACCCAAGGAACAAAGAATTTGGTGCAATAAAGGCATAAGAGAGGAAACTTTTTCTCAGGAGAGGAAGGTTTGTAATGAGTTTCAAAGAGATCAAAACCATTACGGATATCAGGAGGGAAAATATCAGGAATAAGGCCATAGTTATTCCACCATCTAGTGAACTATGCTGGGAACTTTGAAATATTTGCATGATCACTGAGGAAAAATAACCATGAATGGGTTCTATAATTATTCTGAATAAGGAAGGTATTAAACCATGCTTGTTCATAATCCCAATAGGAAAATGTGCGATAGAAATCAAGCTTGGTTTGGAAGTTTATAGGGAAGGCTTTTAGTTTTAAGAGTTCTTGGTTCCAGTCCTTAGGGTGAAGGACCTTAAAGATTTTACAGGTAGAATAAGAAGGGTCAGGCGAGCCTTTATGGTAGAAATATTAAAATTCTGCAGAACCTGTGAATTCCAAAATTGTTTGATAATATTCTTGGGGTTTGGAAAGATCCCAAGGTTTATAAAACCAATTTTTTGGAAAGTGATTTTGCAAAGAAAAGAAAGAATCTTTGTGATAAAAAATATCTTCAATTGTTAAGATATTTTGAAAATTGGGTTTTGTAAGAAATTCGGAAGCTTTTACTTTAGTCTGTGATAAAATAATTTGTGAACTACTCTGAGTAGACACAGCATTTAAATCATTTTGAGAAAGGGTTTTTGAAAAAGAAGTGGTTCTACCGAAGATAGGATACATGGTAAGAATAGGGGTTACAAAAGGATGCTACGATTACAATTCACGGGCTAAGCCAACAATCTCACTGCCTCTCTGAGGCTTATGGCCGGGACCACCTGTGACCAAATGACTCACCGTAACAACATCCTATAAACACTATTCATAACATAAAAACAATCTTCAATTGTTAAGATATTTTGAAAATTGGGTTTTGTAAGAAATTCGAAAGCTTTTACTTTAGTCTGTGATAAAACAATTTGTGAACTTCTATGAGTAGACACAATATTTAAATCATTTTGAGAAAGGGTTTTTGAAGAAGAAGATTCTCCTTTCTCTGTTTTAGAAATTAGTTGAGAAGCTTTACCTGAGGGCTTTAGAAGGCTCAGAAGACCTGGTTACTCGGAAGCTCTTTTCCTTCTATATACATTTTAGAACTATTGGCAGCAGAAAGCTTTTCTCGAGTGGTTTCCTGAAAATGTTTTGGAACAACACTTGTTTTTATACAACTCAAATCTGCTCCGGTATCAAATAGAGCAATAGTATCGAATTGAAAGTATTTATCAAAAATAAGAGAAACTTTAACAATGTATTTCCTGGAGGTAATTTGGCTTAGGGCACAAAGGAAATCACTAGGGATTTTATCTATATTAGCTAAGGACTGTGGTTCACCTTTCTTGCCACATTTGTAGCAAGTGACATCTTTCAGGTCATTTTTCTTAGGCTTGGAGACTTTATCTTTCTTAGAGGACTTTCTATAAGGTTTTTTATAGTAAGATTCCTCAGGAGTTCTTTTCTTATGAAATTTCTTAGATTTAGAAAATTTCTTAGAAGAGGACTTCTTAGATTTCTCACTACAATCTCCTTTACAGGTTTGGTTCGGGCTATAACTATAGTCAAACAGTTTACAAAAAGTGCCTAATTCTTTTTTGGACTTTTTAACTCCCACTTTAGATGTTTTTGGAGTTTTAAGTCCTGGTAGATCTTAAGACCTTCTTTGTGTGTGGTACTGATCAATTCACCATAGGTAAGCTGATCATAAGGGAAAATATGGGAACCAAAAGCTTATCTTAAGATCTGTGCGGACTTTGGCAGATCTGGGTTGTGATAAGGTTGATCTTTTGAACCTGGTATTGAGTGCCAAGACTTCGGCCATCCTGGTATCAGAGCCTGGGAGGATTGAGTGATTTCTACAATTTTTGTTTTTATGTTATAAATAGTATTTATAGGATGTTGTTACGGTGAGTCCTTTAGTCACAGATGGTCCTGGCCGTAAGCCCTAGAGTGGCAGTGAGACCGTTGGTTTAGCCCGTGAGTTGTAATCGTAGCATCCTTCTGTAACCCCTATTCTTACCATGTATCCTATCTTTAGTAGAACCACTTCTTCTTCTTCTTCCTCTACTTCCTTTTCTACTAAAGTTCAAAGGAACCTTATCAGTAGTGATGAAATCACTGTTGAAGACTTTGATAAATGCATTGATGATTTTAAGCTCTCTGACATTCATAAAGACCATGTCTATAAAACCCCTAGACTCAATCTCTTTAGATCTGATTATATAATTAGAACTGAAGAAAGAGATATCCAGTTATGTAAAGCTAAAGATGAAGTAAAACTTCTTTCCTCTACCTCTTTGGATAAATATAAAGCTAAAGGTTTTCGTTATATTCATATAGGACTTGTTCAGGTTGGTATAAAGCTCCTAAACAGAGAAGGTTTGAACACCTCTACCCTTGGTGCTCTTAAGGATAAAAGATTTAGAGACTTTGAGGATTCCCTCTTAGGAACCATAGAGTCCAGTCTTTGTAAAGGACCTATATGATTTGATTATTATCCAAACTTTATAGTTTCTTTAAATGATGAACATTTATTAAAGTCTTTGGTTTTACAAATCCAGACCCATAACTATAAAATAGAGGATGGGTCCATTCCTATTGCATTGCTTTTTATAGTTCATTATAAAGCCATGATATCTGCTTTTAATACTAAAAGTCGATTTCATAGTAAAAAAGGAGAAACTCTTCTTCTCCAAACATATATGACTAAAGCTAATGTTATTATCCCTAAGCCTATCCAATGGAATCAGATAACACTTCCCCAAGACTGGATCTTGGAAGGTGCTACTAAACCAGAACCTAAAGTATCAGAAATATCTGCCCCAAATACTCAAATAAGGCATGTCACCCAGTTCCAAGATGGAAGAGTAAAAATTAGTTTTGACAGAAGATCTTCTAGCTTTAGATTTTCTGATGCTTTATCATCAGAATCTATAGATCTAGGAAGGTTATCTCAGATACCCTCTGTCCTAAATCTTCCATTGAAAGATCAACCTTATCATAACCCAGATATGCCAAAAGCCATCAACTTACCTTACACAGAACAAGCAGATCTCCACCCAAACCTTCCACCTGTTATAAACCTACCATACACATCTTCAGCCATATATTCTACATCTGACTTACCTTCTACATCGCTCAGAAATATAGACCATAGTACCAATATAGCCCGACCAATCTATACTGAGCCACAACAGGAAGTAAAGTCCCCTTCACCCCAGCTTCCCCTACTGCATCTGCTATAACAGAAAATCTAGCTCCACGTGAACTAAATACTATAGATAAAGGATTCATTCCCAATAAAAGCACTCTTGCATCAAGATTTTTATGCATCTCATAATTTAGAAAAAAGAACTTGGTTTTTCAAGCATTTTTTAAATAAGAGACAAGATGTTCAAAATCTGTTTTATGATTTTGTGCAAGAAAATAAAGTTAACATATTGTTTTTTGACTGGTTTGAACTCCATGCATCAGAAAATAATATTTCTTACCCTTTTAAAGATTTAAATCTTGTTACTATTAGAAAAAAAGTAACAGTTTGGGAAACAGCAAATGGTCAAAGTATAGAGTCCGAACATCCTCCTCTTAGGTTGATTAAACTTCCTGTAGGAGATGAGACCATAGAAGCCTGTCCTTATAAGAAACCTCAGCATAGTAATATTCAGAACCTTAAGAATATTATGGTTCAAAACAACTTTACCAATGCCCATCTTAACAGTATCGATAAACAACTATCCAGGATAGATGGCCAATCCCATACTCCTATAACTCCTCTACCCTCAGCCACTATAGATAAAAGACTAAAGAACCCCATGTTTAAACCCTACCAAGTCTCTAGTAGTGCCCAACAGGAAATCAGACACTCTAAATCTAAGTTCTTAGAAGCTATAAGAGAACAACTTAGCAGGCTAGGACCATCCTCCTCTACCCCTATAGCACCAGACACTTAACAGTCTGTTAACCAGAATGTTGGTGTCCTTGATAAAGTGTATGAATCCCATTTTGATGAAGATGCATTCCAAGAACAGTCTCCTGAAATCGCTAAACTTCATTGGCAAAATAACTAACACTTTCTTTCAGGATATACTAAAGTCAAATATCCAGAACTCAAAATAGGTGACCAGCCCAGTATACTTGTCCAGCCAAAGTCCAATGCCAGTTCTACTTAAGAATGGAACATTGATGGGATGACAGAATATCAAATCCTAAACTCCCTACAGCAAATGACTATGGCCTTCAATGCTTATAAAACCCAAACTGGAACCTCTGATAGGTCTGTTACAGAACTTATCATTATAGGTTTTCCTAGACAGTTAAAAGGATAGTGGGATTATCATCTCACAATCCAGAGCAGACAAACATTCTGTTTGCCATCCAAAAGGATGAAGAAGGTCTACCTATCTTAGACTCTCTAGGAAACACCATTCAAGATGTTGTGTCAACTCTTATATTGACTATAGCATTACACTTCATAGGTGACTCTTCTCATCTTAAAGATAAGAATGCCAACCTACCATCCAACCTTAAGTGTAAAAAACTTAGCGACTTCCAATGGTATAGATCCACTTTCCTTACTAGGGTAATGCTTAGGGAAGACTCTAACCAGCCTTTCTAGAAAGAGAAATTCCTTGCAGGTCTTCCAACCCTCCTAGGAGAGCGAGTCAGAAACACCATCAGACAAGCTTTTGGTTCCCATATTATCCCTTATGATCAGTTTACCTATGGTGAATTGATCAGTACCACATAGAAAGAAGGTCTTAAGATCTTCCAAGACTTAAAACTCCCAAAACATCTAAAGTGGGAGTTAAAAAAGTCCAAGAAAGAATTAGGCACTTTCTGTAAACAGTTTGACTATAGTTATAGCCCGAACCAAACCTTTAAAGGAGATTGTAGTGAGAAATCTAAGAAGTCCTCTTCTAAGAAATTTTCTAAATCCAAGAAATTTCATAAGAAAAGAACTCCTGAGGAATCTTACTATAAAAAACCTTATAGAAAGTCCTCTAAGAAAGATAAAGTCTCCAAGCCTAAGAAAAATGACCTGAAAGATGCACTTGCTACAAATGTGGCAAGAAAGGTCATATCTCTAAATACTATAAAGTCTCCAAAAAGCTTCAAGAACTTGACCTAGAAGATGAAACCTTGGCAAAACTCTCAGCCTTGCTCATAGCAACTTCTGAGTCTGAAACCACTTCTTCAGAAGAAGGATATCCCCAGATAGATGAAAATGCTGCCACCTCCTCTTCTGATTTAGACTCAGAGTCCAGTTCTGTAAAAAAGCATTTAAATGTGCTTACTAAAGAACATACCTTAATTCTAGATGCTATTCAACACATCAATAACCCTGATGTGCAGAAAAAATATCTGGAACAACTTAGGCAATCCCTAGAAAAAGAACCTGAACCTCTAAAGACTGAGTTACCTTCAGCCAATACTAGCATGTATGATCTTATCACCATCCTGAATAGGAAAAAACTTGGTAAGAAACCTATAGGAGATGTTCTATATATATATATATATATATATATATATATATATATATATAATAATTTGAGTAAGTATATATTGTTAGAAAAATTATCAAAGAAATAGTTGGCCTTGAGTGATAAATAAAAATAATTGATATATGCATATCAATTAATTTGAATCCAAGTGCCCATCATGGACTTATATTTTGTAGTCCAAAATTTCCCTATAATATTTTCCTTAAACCAAAAGTTAACTTATTCAGTGGATAAATTATTATAAACCTTTTTATTTCTCTTCTTTTTATCAATGTGGGAAAATATGTTACTAACTATTATAACATAAAAAAAT
Source organism: Mallotus japonicus (assembly GCA_949634005.1). Lineage (NCBI taxonomy): Eukaryota > Viridiplantae > Streptophyta > Magnoliopsida > Malpighiales > Euphorbiaceae > Mallotus > Mallotus japonicus. The sequence continues at coordinate 9,757 of CATIWK010116517.1, forward strand.
TTTTTTAAAAAAATGAACAACAACAATATTATAGTATATAATGAGTGTACTATTCGTATATTATTTATATTTTATATGAATAATATACTATGTGTATATTATTCATATATTAAAAATAGAATACAATAAATATATTATTTTTATAATTTTTTTTTCTTATACATTTCAAAATATAAAAAAAAAAATCTAATGATTTGAATAAGTATATATTGTTAGAAAAATTATCAAAAAAATAATTGGCCTTGAATGTGTATTCAATAGTATATTATTTGTATATTAAAAATATACTAATCTAACTAACCCGACTCTGAAACAAAATTTAATCATAGATGAGGAGTATGATGTCATAGTGTTGGGAACTTGTTTCAAATAATGCATCCTTAGTGGCCTTCTTATTCGTATATTATACAAATATTATATTATTCATGTATCATTCATATATTAAAAATAGTATACAACAAGTATACTATTCATATTTTTTTTTCTTATACACTTCAAAACATAAAAAAACATATACATACATGGATTTCTTACAAACTTCAGGTCTTCTATTCTCTTCTTCCTCAACTGTCTCTTTGAAATTTTAATTATTTATTAAAAGCTAGTTTCGGTTATATAATTTGAATATGTTAATTGTAATTATTTTCAAAACTAAGTCATGTGGATTTTTTAGTCATTCAAATTTTTAATAAATTTTAAATTTAATAAAAATAATAAATATAATAACATGTACTTTATTTTGCATTAATGGGTCTCACATTGCTATTCTTAAAAAAATTATGAAGCACTTGTCAAGTATTATAAACATCATCATGCAAAATGAGAATGAAAAGAGAAGGGGAGTAGGAAAAAAATAAAATTAAAAAAAGAGGGAAGAAAAAAGAGGAGGAGGGAAAAATAAAAAAGAAAAGGAAAAAATAAAAAGGGGAAAGCAAAAAATAATGGGAGAATAGCAAAAAATAAGGAGAAAAAAAAAGGAAATAAAAAAGGAGGGAAAATGAGAAGAAAATAAAAATTAAAAAATGAAAGAAAAATAGAAATAAAAAAGTGGAAAGGAAAAATAAAAATAAAAAAAGAAGTCCACATTTAAAATTAAGTTAAATAAAAAAGGGTAAATTACGATTACCCCCTGAGGTTTGGCCAAACTAACTACTTCGTCCATGCATTTGTAAAAGTCAATTAAATACCCCATAAGATTTTATTTCGTTAATTATTTCCCACCTCTGTTAAACTATTTAAGAATATTATGTCAGTCAAAAGCATAAATAATGGTCAAAATGTCAATGATTATATAAAATTCCAAAATTACCCTTAATTAACTAAGATCTTGGACTTATTTGCATATACATGATAATTTGATAGCTAAATTGTAATTTTCAATAGAAAAATATATCATTTAACTCCTTAAAATTTCATCTTCCTTTCATTCATACGATCCCTTTCACACCCACCATTGATCCACCACGACCACCACCACCACCTATTGATCCACCACCAAGCTGCCGCCACCACCAAAATCCAAAATCAAAACCAAAACAAAAACAAAAATTAAAACCAAAATCAAAATCCGAAACCAAAATGCAAATCAAAAATCGAAAATCAAAATCTAAAACCAAACACCAAAATCAAGACCAAACTTCATCACTTCTTATATGTACCCTCTCCTCTCCTTCAGCCACTCATCCAGACCGCAAACTACCACCACCACCACTCCTCTACCACAAAGCAAAACCATTACCACCACTCTTCTCTTCTCTTCACACCAACAAAGCAACACCACACCACCACTCTTCTCTTCTCTTCACACCAACACCATAAATCTACACCAAATCAACAACAACACCAACACCACATTCAACAAATCAAAAAACAAAATTTCTTAAGTAATTTCATTCAAATTTTGCGTCAATTGCAAATGTTGTTGTTAATGTTGTCGTCGTCTCTGTCTCTGTCTCGATCTCGGTCTCAAGGGCGTTCATCTAGGAAGTGGGTGCTGCCGTTAAACCATGATGATGATGGCGTTGTGGACGGTGATGGGAGAAGAGTGATCGCCCTTCGCCATTCTCCTCACCGTGAAGAAAAAACACAGATGACAGAAGGTGGTGGCTGGACAACGCAAATGGGTTGGCAAATTAGTGAGGAGTTGATAGAGGAAGTGAGCAGGCGACGAATTTTTGCTGGTGACAGTGATGGTGGTGAATGAGACGACGGTGATGGGGGTGAAATGAGATGCAGTTTTTATTTTTTCCTTTTAAAAAAAATAATTTTGATTTATGATTAAAATTTTTGAAATGATTTATGATTAAAATTCAACTTATATTAAGTATAACTAATTTTATTAATTATTAAAAAAACTATTAATTAATTTTTATTGATAAAATAAATAAAAATAAAAATATTAATAATATGTAAAAATAAATAAATAACTCAAACCTTGGTACAAAGTTAATAAAAATTTAAAAATTTTATTAATTAGTTTTTATTTAAAAAATAGATAAAATATTAATATCAATAATATGTAAAAAAAATAAATAAAAAAATGGATGCCTTGATCTTGTTTATGATTTATAATAATTTTAATTTATGGGTTTAATTTTTAGTAAATTAAATTTCACTTAAATTTGATAAATAATTTTAAATTTATTATTAATTAATTTTGTTGATAATATAATTAAAAATACAAATATTAAAAAAAAGAAATATATAATGGGCAAATTAGTAATTTCAGCTCAACTTAACAGATTATAA
>CATIWK010116549.1:0-16656 GCA_949634005.1 Mallotus japonicus
GAGTGGGATTATGATTTTTTTCATTTTTGTTAATTGGTCCGTACATGGAAGTTGAACTCAATACCTAATAGTCCTATCAGTACTAGTAAGCTAAAATTCAATATTGGTGAATTATGAAACTTTTTGACAATTAAAATTTCAGAATTTCAATGCTGAAATCAGGGCTTGGTGTTCAGTGGAAGCATCTTCTTGATATATTTTTTTTTTTGACTTTATATAATGCTTGATATCTTCTTGTGGTAGATAATAAAAAAAGAATTCATTTTTTTTGTTCTTGTTATGATTGTCTAATTATGAGTCGTTTAGAAGGTGGTGTATAATCTCTATTCAATCTATCATAAACTTTGTTAGTATGTAATGCTGTGCTAACGATAAAATCAAAGATTACCACTCTGCATCAAGTGTAACTAATAGGGGCAATAAAAGCAAAAGTGGGATATGTAGGACTAATCTTGTGCAAAACAAATTAAGGAAGAAGCCAGATTTTCTAATACAAAATCTCCATTATTTTACCAAATTTAACAAAAATAAAATTTCCGTTATTTTACCAAATTTAAAAATATTTTACATACCGTCTTATTTTTTCAATACCATTTAGTCAAGAGATTTGAATAAAAATTTTTAAATTTTATTCATTAGTTTAAATTTAATTTTAATGGTTAAATAAAAATTTTAAATTTTTTATTCATTAGTTTAAATTTTTAAATTTATACAATAATTTTTAAACCTACACAATAATTGATAAATAAAATTTTTTTATTCAACTATTAAAATTAATTTTTAGGTCAATTATCAATTCACTATTTATGTTAACAAATAAATTTGGTCATTTTTTTGAAATTTATATCACTTGATTTTAAATTTTTTGAAAATTTAAGAATTTTTTTAATAATTTAAGAAAAATGTAAAAAAATTATTTTATAGGTTAAAAAACTTTTAAAATTTAATAATTAGGTGTTATATATATTTCTAAAAAAATTATCAATTTAATTTGTTAGAATTAGGTTTTTATTATTTTATAGGACTTAATTGTACTAAAAAAAAGTTATAGGATTTAATTGTAATCAGTAAAGTTCCAACATGCTCCACTTTTCAAACGTTGAGTTCCGATTGTAAAAAAAAAAACCGAAGTGCCAAAGTGTTCTTAGGGCACAGACCCAGGGTGCAAATTGTACATTTTCCCTATATAAAATTTAAAAAATATACTAACGTTTTGCAAGCATGTTGTAACTACCTGCCAATGAAGCCTAACATAGTTGGTAAAAGTGGAGGTCCCATGATTTTTAGGTCATCGATTCAATCCTTGAAGTGAGCAATGTTAAAGATTTTATGTTCTTATCCCATCGTCCGCTAGAATTTTTATATTCACGTAATACTATAGTTAATTTGTAATAGTTTGTTAGTTTGTAATAGTATTTGTTATTGTAATAATCTCTCGGAACGGGACGATATCTAAAAAAAAAAAATTATAGCTAACTTATACATATAGGTTCATTTGGCAATTGATAAATGAAAGTCCATAATGAATAACATCAATGCTTGGGGGTTGACGGTTCAATCCCCCCCACCCACACACCCCCCAACCTCTCTCACTAAATCCTACGAACACAATGTTCCTAAGTGTTTAAATGTTGAGCTACCCGTCCAGGGCTGGCTAGTTCCAGCCACGGAGTCGGCTCTATTTAGAAATTGAGGGTGTTGATCCTACCTCCACTTCCATTCTCAAAAAAAAAAAAAAACATCAATGCTTGGAGAGAGGGGTAGAGGAGTGAATTAAGAAGAGGAGGAAGGAGAAGAAGGTAAAAGGGAAGGAAACTATTCCCTTCCCTCGAGGAATGCAAAAAAACACAAATGACAGAGACCATACAAGCGATGGATGCGCTTGTAACGTAGCCCAACGACGTATCAAATCGTGGGAGCAGCAGCTCTAAGCGCAGACAACCAAAACGTGCACTCATATGATATCAGCTCACCAAAGAAATTAGTAGGTGCTCCCTCTCGATACAATAATCTGCATAAACAATTGGGCAACTGGGCAACTAGCTACCAATTAAGTTATTCAGAATACATTTAATACCATAGCTCAAGGCTAATGTTCTGCTGAAACGAAACACCGTTCTATGCGTTTAACTATTCAGTAGGTTAAGCTGGCATTTTTAGCTACTACATGCACAAAATCAAAGAATGAAAACCAGAGTTGCAATAGCTCTATCATCTCAAAATTTAAAATAACATGGGACCACAACTTGACGAGAGTAGTGACTTTCGGCATGATCATAGTTTTATTATTTCATCAAGTATAATCCTGTTGTCACTCGAAAGCAATCAGCAAAAACTGACAGAAATCCTACATATATAAGTGCTATAAAAATGCTTGTCAGAATACCATTTCACAAACGATACCGTGATGAGGAGAACAACAGCTCAGAGATATTAGCTTTACATATTCATACAATAATCACCAAAACCAATTCGTCAAGTTGATAAATAACCCATGGCAATACTCAGCCTTACTGAAAGAAAAATCAGATACAGAGTCAGAAGGCCCACCCCTAATAACTTGCTCGGCCGCATATCATTTTGGGGTAGTACAACAAGCGCCCAGATTAGTCCTGACATGAGAAATCCCATAGTGTAAAACAAGCTACTGTCTTCAGGAACAATGTATACACCAGTACTTTCTGACCAGGCTCCTAGAAACATTGATATACCCAAGCCAACAAGTGTGTTGAACATGGGACCTGCATAACATCCAGATAAGGCAATCTGCACACTATCGCCACCATTCATTGCCAGTGCAACATTCGACACTAGATCACCCATTGAGTTGCCCCATGCTAATACAGTTAACCCAAGGATTGATGGATTAATCCCAAAGATCAGACCAAATGCCACCAACAAAGCCACAAGCTCATTAGCTATCATGTAGAACCACACAATACTCATAAAAAATCCCCCTAACACCCAAGCAAGCAAGAATCTTTGAGGCGGATGATTGGGTAAGGTGTATTTGTATGCAAGGGAACCAAGAGTACAACCAACTGCGACTCCAGCCAAATACACTACAATTCTACTTTGAGGACCCACGTCCTCTTGGCTATTCCACAGAAATGCCAAGAGAATTGGAGCCAATGCAGCACTGGCTACAGCATATGGTTTTGACCATGATTCTGCATCAACTAATGGAATTGTTAATCGTCTTGGAATGGTCAAAGGCATCTCAATCACTGAAAAACATTTAGAACATGAGGAGGAGCTGTGGATCTCCATGTTCTCATCAGTCCAGCCCCAAGGAGGCCTTTCATCATCCTGCGTACTGCCTTTTGCTAAGTGATTGGAATATATTGCTACATTTGATGCCCACATCCATGATGGTAGAGAAGGAGGTAGATGGGGCACATCGCTGTCAGTTTCAATGTCTAGCAGAGAACTATATATATTTGCATCATCCTCATAAATTCCTGACGATAATATACTTCCTCGCACAGGAATCAATGGTGTGATAACATCCAGTTTCAACCTTCGTGCATGTTTTCTCAGAATCTCACTAGCAGCAACAGAAATGCCATAAACTACATAAATCAAGATAAAAACAATTGCTGCTTCAACACTAACCTTACCAATCACCAAAATCATCAACAAAGACAGTAGCGTAAAGAGGAAGAAACAAATATCCCGAATAAAGCATCTCCTATCAATCTTAACTTCCTTATTTGCCAAACATAATGAAACAGTCCCAACAACAATGGAAGTAACAAACACTGCACCACCCAGCACACTATTAAGACCAACATCTCCTGCATCTTTACCCACAAAGGCAGCAATACTTGCAAACACATCTGGCGCTCCATTCCCAAGTGGAAGGAGGGAAACACCAGCAACAGTAGGTGGCAACTTCAAAAGACTAGACAACTTCTCCAATGAACAACAAAAGTAGTCTGCTGCGGTATTGCCCAACAAATAAAATAAAGCAGCAAGCCAAATGCCCAACAAGGTAAAACCCACCACTTTAAATTTGCCACAATCACAATACAAAAACTTGATATAATCAAAGAATCCACTTGATGAACATTCGGGGTTTGCTTTCAAGTACTCACACACATTAGTATAACCCTCATGATCAATCAACCCACCACATAAAGCTGGGCTCTTTACACTCATATTATTTTGACCATCCGTCCCATTATTAAAAGACGACGAATTGGCACTTACTTCAATCATTTTCCTATGAACTGTATTAAGACGGGTCAATCCATCACCATAAACATAACCTGTACTCAAATTCTGACCAATATACGGGTTTCTAACGATATCTAACCGGCTATAGAATAAAAACAACAGGATCACAATACAAATTCCATTGAAAGCCCCTCTCAATTTAGGGTTTCTAGCACTAGAAAAACTATCGAACACCTTCATTTCTTTTAACAATTTACTCTACAGAAAAAAAAAATTCTAAAATCAATAGCGATATGAATACCATCAAGCTTCAGAACAAATTCAAAAAGAACCCACGACCCAATCAAACCTAGGGTTTCATTTCTTGAGCAATGAAACCCTAGAATTTCAAGCAAAGTTGGATTGTTACCAAAAAAAATGGAGCCTTGCAGCGAAATTAAATTGAAAAATCAAAGACTTACCGGTGAATTTGGTCAAATGTAATGGGAATTCAACAATTTGGTTAAAAATAAGGCTTTGAGATTGGCAGCTAAATCGAGTGAAGAAGAGAAGAATTTTTTGGGCGATTTTTTTGAATTTGTGGGTTTTTTTTTTTTTTCCCCTGGTTATATTTTTGGCTGTCGTTTTTGCATATGCCTGTTCGCTTGGTAGCTTCCCACTGTGTATAAACGGGTCGGATCTATCTTCGGAAACCCGACTAACTGTTTGTTGTCTTCCGCTTACATGTGCGGATGGTTTGCAATCAAATGTTAGTTATAGCATCATTGACTTCTTCTTTTTTTTTCCCACATTTATTTTATGCTAATTATAAGAAAAAAAATTTTTAATATTTCAAATTAAAATAAAAAATATTGTTGCAGTCTATATGGCTTAACTTATTTATCAAAATTATAATATTTTAGATCAAGTAATTGTATTTATGAAAAAATTCTATATTTGAAAAATATAAAAATTTCAGATAATATATTTAGTGGTGTAGATTGTACTTTAATATAAATTAATTTGTGTTAGATGAATTTAATTCTATTTATGTGTTAACTGACTCAATTTTACTCACACTTAAAATTTATTTCAACTTAAATATAATTTTTTTAATACATGCTTAAATTTAAAAAGGTTTAGTTATTTCTAAGAAATGAGTTTAGAAATTTTTTTTATGATTATGCTAAGAAAAATGCAATTAAAATAAAAAAAATCAATAATTTTTAAATATATTTAATTTTATGAGAACACTTAATCAAATTTTAGATGACAAAATAATTGGACAAAATTAGACCCAAACTCGAATTTAAAATCTCAAATTCAATCTCAACCCAATCTTAATCATAATTTGAATTTTTTTAAAATTACCACTATTCTAATTAATTTAGTTTAATTTAAATAAAACTATAAATTAAACCCCCTCATTTTAATTTGATTCAGTGATCTCAAGAAAACAACAAATAATGAGAGAATTCTTTTGTGGATATATCATAAATAAATAAAAAAGAGATTATTGTCTATTTTGAATATATTAAATTCAATAGTTATATTTATAATTTATAATTAAAGTATTTTATATTTAATAAAAATACATTTATATTTACTATTGGCTGTTGAATTTATAATATAATTTAAATATTTTATATTTTAATAAATAAATATATACTATATACTTAACAAATAAAAACAAAATGTATATTTTTACCCCATAAATTCAACTGTAAAAATAAAAATACTTTTATCTTTTATCTAATAAGACAAATTGGAGAATTAAAATAGATGAGATGACACGTAACGTAGATTGATAAAATTTTAAAAAAAGAAAATAAAAAAGTAAGTAATAAAACAAATAAAAGTGACAAGTCATCAAAATCGCAATCCCAATCCAAACGTACCATAAAAGAAAAAACTCTCAGACTGAGACTGAGACACTTCGCTTCCACCTCCACGTCTCTATTGTCTCCTTCTTCTCCCCAATCAGACCGCCTAGCCAGCCAACTGCCATACCATATAAGCTCTCGTCTCATCTCACCTCACACGTATTCATCCTTTCATTTCTACGCTTAGATAACTCTATTATCATTATCATCATCGTCTTCGCCTTCACGCTCGCCTCCTGAATCAGCGCTGCATCGCTTGATTTTCTGGTGAAAATTCTTTGATTCTTTCACCGTCATATGTTTTGTTTGGCTGATTTTGAAACTGAATGATTTTTTTTCTTATTTTTATTTTTATTTTTATTTTGTGATGTGTGTTTTCTGCAGCAGAATGGGTTTTGCTAAGAAAGAGTATGAATTTTTGAGCGAGATCGGTCTAAGCTCACGCAATTTCGGTTGTTATATTAATGGCGCATGGAAATCACATGGACCTGTCGTCACCACTCTCAATCCTGCCAACAATGAGGTTTGTTCTTGTTTTCTCGTTGTAAAATAATTGAACTAGTTCGTGTAATCAAAGTTAATGATTGGATGATTTGTTGGTGATGCTCAGGTAATAGCTGAAGTTGTTGAAGGTGACTTGGAAGATTATGAGGAAGGTTTGCGAGCTTGCTATGAAGCATCTAAGATATGGATGCAGGTCACATTTATTTATTTAATAACTGAACATCTATTTTTGTCATTTTTAATTTACTAACCTCACTGCCTTGTCAATTTCTTTGGATTTTTATGCTTCTTGAATATAACGTGTGTTCTGCTCGAGATTGAGTGATTCAATGCCTTTTAATGCTTTCTAATTGTGTTTCTGTCTTACTTTGCAGGTTCCTGCACCAAAGAGAGGTGATATTGTTAGGCAGATTGGGGATGCGTTGAGGCTGAAGCTTCAACATCTTGGTCGCCTTGTTTCGCTCGAGATGGGGAAAATACTTCCTGAAGGCATAGGAGAAGTTCAGGTATGCTATCTTGCTTCGAAATTTGATGTTGCTGCAATATGCTTGCTGTCTTTCTTTCATAACTCCACAAGCTTAATTGCAGGAAATCATTGACATGTGTGATTTTGCGGTTGGATTGAGCCGGCAACTGAATGGATCAATAATACCTTCAGAACGTGAGCTTAAACTTTGGTCTTTTATATCTATCTATATATATACTTTTATTATTTTCAAGTGAAACGCCAAAATGGTCTTGTGTGTCACTCTATTGTGCATCTAACATAGATGCATTGTGTTTGGGGACACTGGAATATGTTGTCCTTTAGAATTCATATGTCCTGGTTATGAAGCTTTATTCTTGAGATGAATTATTTATTTTTTTCTCCAGATTTGTAAAATTAGTCTAGGATTAATTATGTTTGTTTTGTGAACAGGTCCAAATCATGCAATGTTGGAGGTATCCTGCATGCCTTTGCTGTTGAAGTAGGGTTACCTTATCAGCTGTATTTTCTGTAAACACTTCTTGGCTCTTTTTTTTTCAATGCAGATGTGGAATCCTCTGGGAATAGTTGGGGTCATCACAGCTTTCAACTTCCCATGTGCTGTTCTTGGTGGGTGGTTTATTTTTTCCTATTAATTGTCAGTCTCTTTCTTCCTTTTAACCCCTTTTCCTCATGATCTCAATGAATTTATCTGATATTGGTTTTTGTAGGATGGAATGCATGCATTGCATTGGTTTGTGGCAACTGTGTTGTTTGGTAAGTTATAATCCACTAATAACAGGATAGTATAATTTCTGATTTTTTTTTTTTTTTTAAGATGCACCTGATTCCGCTTATCCTTGCTATTTATGATAGTGTTTAGATTTTGCATTCAAATTTTAACATACGCACTTCACGTTCTTCCTTTCTGTTTATCTGTTATGGTTCTTAATCCTAGGATTTTAATTCATTTACTGTTGTGTAGTAGTTATGTCTATTGTGTAGTAGTTATGTTCAGTGTTTATCCTAGTATACAATGAATGTGCTAGTAGTAGATGTAGCACCTTAATCAAGTGGCAGTTATTTTTCAGTTAATGAACTGAAGGCAACTTTTATTTTCTCAAGCACGTTTTAATATATTATAGGAAAGGTGCACCGACAACTCCTTTGGTCACTATAGCAATGACAAAGCTGGTAGCTGGAGTGTTGGAGAAGAACAACTTACCTCCTGCAATTTTTACTTCTTTTTGTGGTGGTGCGGACATTGGTCAAGCAATAGCCAAAGACAAACGCATTCCTTTGGTTTCATTCACCGGGAGTTCAAAGGTATCTCAATATTGTGCTTTGTTAGAAATTACATATATATTCATCTTGCAAGTAAGAGTCTCTTTTGTGCTCAGCCAATTTATTCATATAATGTGATTTGTATTTGTTTTATCGATGAAGTCATGGTGTAATTATTTCATGCATAACCATTTTTTTTGGCAATTCATTTGGAATTGTACTTTCTGATGTTATCAACAAGTCAACCAGATTTATGGTTACTAAAATTTGATTTATTGGCTTATTGCACTCGAAGTATTTGAAATATTACTTAGAATAGTGTTTCTCCATTCACTTGAACATGTGCTTCTTCTCAACTTTCATAGCTATTTGCTGTTTGAAATATATATCTTGTTCATTCTAGATGCATAATTATTGAATACGTGTTGTGCAAGCGACAATGCAACAGTTTAATTTGTTGAAAGAAATATAGGATGATTTTGATTATGTTATGGTACACATTTCTGAAGTTATGCATGTTCTACAGGCGGGCCTGATGGTGCAACAAACAGTGAATCAAAGATATGGTAAATGCTTGCTTGAATTAAGTGGAAACAATGCTATAATAGTAATGGATGATGCCGACATCCAGTTAGCTGTTCGGTCCATTCTGTTTGCTGCTGTTGGAACAGCTGGTCAGCGGTGCACTACATGCCGTCGTCTGGTATTTTAACACGTGATTTTTCTTTGAAATCATATTTGTCATGCAATCAAAGTTGTACTAAGCAAACTTTTATTTTCTTGTACTGAAGATTCTTCATGAGAGTGTTTATCAAAAAGTGCTAGATCAACTGCTTAACGTATACAAACAAGCTAAAGTTGGGGATCCATTGGAAAAAGGTGCCTTGGTTGGACCATTGCATACATCTGAATCAAGGAAGAATTTTGAGAAGGGAATAAAGATCATCAAGTCTCAGGTATGCTCTGCTGTGCTCTGCTCTACTCTAGTTTTCTTTATTTTGGATTATATTTATCCAACCTTTCCAATGTTTCATAAGCATTTCTCCTTTTGATGGTTGAACCTCTCTAGACTACAAAAATGTTTGGGATTTGCAGAGACTTCATTGTTTACGGTATTTAGCATCTGAAGTCATTTTGAAGATCACACCTATTGATGTGTGAATTTGTAAAGTTTTTTATGATATCAAGTTTAGATGCGCTTACTGGAAATCTAATGCTTTTTTTTTGGCTTCCAGCCATTCCCTCAGTGTCTTAATTTGTTATTTTCATATGGTTATGAGATAGTCAGGAAATAGTACTTTGAAGACCTGATAAGCATTAGCAACCTTCATGTGTTGATGATCTTGTCATTCTATGAAACTGGGACATATCCTGACATTATGCAAATTGCTACTATAATTTGCAGGGAGGGAAGATTCTAACAGGTGGTTCAGTTATAGAATCTGAAGGAAATTTTGTGCAGCCAACAATAGTTGAGATTTCTTCAAATGCAGAAGTTGTTAAGGAAGAATTATTTGCCCCTGTCCTTTACGTTATGAAATTTAAGGTGACCTCTTCAGTAAGAAGTAGTTTTCTTTGGAAGTTTCTGAAGTAAAAATTTTGATATTTTATATTAAACATTGCTTCACAGTTATTTATCAATTTTAGTGGACGTTATATAATCGTCGTTATCTGTGTTTCTTTACGTGGTTGGATTGCATGTAACCTTATACCTGAAGATTTTCGTCCTGTGTACAGACTTTACAAGAAGCCATTGAGATAAATAATTCGGTGCCTCAAGGATTAAGCAGCTCTATCTTCACTCGCAAGCCTGAAATTATCTTCAAGTGGATTGGGTTAGTGCTTTAACCAATGAATGTAAAGTCAGTGACAAGTTTTTGAGTCTCTTCTACATTTGGAAGCCTTGAATTTGAGATTGTGTTATTCTTCAGATTCTAATGCTTTCATAAATTATGTTTTAGATCTGAGTATAATTATTGAGTTTCGAGTTTCTCATTTTTTATGCAATACATTGGCTTTTTTTCTCTGACTCTTGACATGACTTCTTGAGTAAAATATCTTACAAGATATGAGATTGCAATTGACTCTTAAGATTTGAGGGTCAGATTATTTTGTTTTTCTATTAAAATATTTCTTTCCATCTTTCTCAGCTTCAGAAATTTCTCATGTTGTTAAACATACTGCAGGCCACAAGGAAGTGACTGCGGCATTGTGAATGTAAATATACCAACAAATGGTGCTGAAATTGGTGGTGCTTTTGGTGGTGAAAAGGCTACTGGTGGTGGTCGTGAGGCAGGAAGTGATTCTTGGAAGCAGTACATGCGACGATCCACTTGGTAAATTTGTTTAAAAGAAAATTGAATTATACAGAAATGTGTTGATAAAACTACATTGCTGATCTTTTTTTGGTTAATCTTTGACACTGACAGTACAATCAACTATGGGAACGAATTACCACTAGCACAAGGCATCAATTTTGGCTAGTTGATGTACAGTAAGGTCAAGTATGTATCAAGTTTCACCTTATGTTTGATGTTCCTGAGATGCCTTGATTTTATTATTTGTGCCATATAGAACCTAATTTTTACCTTTGCAGAAGTATGATCACCAGCTATGCATGTTGCTGTGGGACATTGACAGCAGAGCTTAGGTCGCAGAGTCTGTGGTCTAAACTACATGCTCCCTCTTATTATAAGTCTCACCTTAACACAAGTACAAAGAATAAATTGGTGTTCCTATGAGTATCCTCTGTTGTTATGAAAACTGCAATAGCAAATTTGATTATACAACGTTGCTGTAGAACGTTGACGACAAAGCTAGTCTATTTCTCTTCAATAAATTCTTCCTTTGGCTACATATATTTGAAGGAAAACATTCGCTTTGCAAATGGCATTTGAACAAGGAACTTCAAAACATAATTTATGAGTTTTTGTTCTCTTGAAGTCATTTATTTACTAAAATTTTTTAATGAGCCATCATATCACTAAGTGCATTCATAAATGACAAAAAAGAAAAAGAACAAAAAAAAAAGTTTTAAGTAAATTATATATATAGCCAGACAATGGTTTACATAATTTCCTCAAAAATTCAGAATTTCAACAACTCTTTTAATTGCAGGCAAGTCCTCGTTATTGTATGCATTGTCTTTGCTTCATTGATTTTGAAGTGCAAGCAAGTCCTCGTTATTGTATGTAAATATCTTTGCTTCATTGATTTTGCTTTGTTTTCACGTTCTGGCCTAACAAAAGCCTCCACATGCTTGTCATCAAAATAATCATAAGACACCTTCCTTTGATAAAATTCAGTGAAATCCGAAACCGAAACTCTAGTCCTGAAGTTCTTGCCTACATCTAGTGCATTGCACCCAATAGTTGAATGTGTGATAAAAATGTCTAGTGCATTGCACCCAATAGTTGAATGTTTGATAAAAATGTGTCATGTTTTCATTGGCTAAGGATTGCTTGTGGGAACTTTATTTCTTCTTTGCATTTGTTCTCACTAACCACCTCTAGCTTGTCGTTTTGCTTTGATCTAAATCTACAGTTCGAGTCAAAGACTAGTCCAGTTTGAGAGTTTTGAGGCTAGAGGCCTAAATCAGGCCTATCTTTTTCTTTTAACAAAGAAAGAGAAATATCCATTAATTCAAAGAGAAATTACAAAGAAAAGGCCCATAGTTCAAGATGTGGAGGCCATGGATCATGTAGCTGTGATACAGCCCAATTACAACATTAAGTTGTGAGAGAACCCTAAGACGTTAGAGATTGAGGGGGATGTTGTGAAGAAGCTCCCATTGACGGCGGTAACGAAGAGAAACACCACTAGTACAGCAGCTCCAGTCAAGAGTATACCGGAGTAAACCAGCATTAGGTTATCCTTCATAGGACCAACCAATTTTGAGGATCTTGGTTGATGAAAGTCCCGAAGGCTAACACACTCCAACAATGGCAGAAGAGCCATAACAGGGTAGACTGATAGATTCACAACTGTTCTTAGCACCGGGAACAATGGCAGGCCATTTTCCTCCTCCTGATCTACAAAGGGAAACCTCCATACCAATCACAGAGCAGCAGATGTATGAACCAATCTGCACAAAAAAGGGACAAAACCCACACCAACAACAAAGCAGCAGATGTATGAACCATCCTGCACAAAAGAGGGATGAAACCCACACTAACAACATATCTATCCAGCAACTATCTACAGATATTATTCTCAACCGCTGGTATGTTTTCATACTGTGACAGTGTCTTCATAAGGGTGATTACTGGTTTTTAAACCTAGTAATCATCCCCTGTTTTTCTTCTATTTTGTTTCTAGTCTTGCTAAAACATAATTTTCCCAACTTGATGTCTTTTTGACATTTATTTTTTTCATAAATTATATCATGGACACTTGTCCATATTGCAATATGGATTAGAGGTCCATCACACGTGTTACGCCTTTTGATTTTTTTTAATGCGTGATTTCTTTTTTTTTTCCCTTCTTTGTAGCAGCTATTTCTCTTTTTTCTTCTTCTTCATCGCGTCTCTCTTGATTTTTTTTTTTTTTTTGCACTTTCTTCTTCTTCTTTTTCTTCTTCTTCTTTCCTCATTGTTGTTCCAATCTATGGCTTCTTTTTCTTTTTTCATGCAAATCATATTTGAAGATTTGTGTGTTTTTTCATTCTTGATTCTTATTCAAAATATTCAGGTAAAAATACTTTTTTTTATTATATATTTTGATTGTTTTTGAACCATAGCAAAGACAAAAATTGGTAGAAAATAAGAGAGATGCTGAATGAAGACGGCTTGAACTTGAAAGGTAATGGAAAAAAGCAAGGCCAATTTGTTGGCATTAAGTGTTGGTTAACTCTAATAAGCCATTGGGATGGATTTTGACAATTTCACTCAGACTTAGATTAGCTCCTTGGAAGCCATTGTAGATGAACTGGTTTATCTTTTGAGCAGAGGTCGTGAATTTTACTGATGCAGGTAGTGCACCCATTAACAAGGAAAACGAGAAAGAGAAAGTTTAAATCTGGGTTTTTGTTCCATCAAAAGGTCAAATTAATGGAAAATAGTGGACATAAAATTGGAAAAAGTAGTGAATGGAAAACAAAAAATCAATGTGAATTTGCAGTGAAGATTAATAAACCTGCAGGTGAAAGTCCATGAACCTATAGGTAAAGGTCAATAAACCCTGCAGCAGACTCATTGATTTTCACTTACAGGTTCATTGAATCTGCAGGTGAAAATCAATGAATCAACGCGAAAAAAAAAAAAGGTTTGACGGAAAAAAAAAAAAAAAAGAGAGGGCGCATATAAGGCCATATTGCAACATAGACATGAGTCCATGATATAACAATTGTATTTTTTTTAATTTCAATATTGAATTTTATTTTTAAAAATATGATACCAATGTTGTTGTCAATTTAATTTTTTTTTTAAGTTTAATTCTATGTTTAAATAGATACATAATTCATCTTTGTGAAAATTGAATGCAACTTTAAAGTTTAAAAATCATATTTTATATAATTAATATGATAAAAACCAAGTTCAAAATTTGTTAAATTTACGTCCATTTCTTGATTCAAGTCTACTAAAAATTTAGCTTCTAGTTTAATGGTCATTTCTCTCATGAGCGTTTTGAAATGCAAAACATAATTACAATTTTAACATCGTTGATCTATAAAATAAATTTTTATCTAATTTAAAAAATATAATTTATTTTATGGTATAATTTATTTGCGCTTAAATCGTTTGACATGTCTATTATAAAAAAAATAGTTTGTGCAGAAATTAATAATATTATGATTCATCACAAAAATAATATATGCCAAGTATGAGACTGTGCTTGCTTTATATCTAGGCAACATAACCATTGTATTTATGTTATTGTTATGTATACTGCCAAAGTTGATTAGCTCAAGTGATTGAAGATTAATTTGACTCCCAGAACTTGAGTTTGTAATTTTTTTTCAACTAGCTGAAGTGATTAATTTTCCACTACAAACAGAGACATTAATAGAGGAACAGGATTTTGAATTTTACTCTTATTATCTGAATATATGTACTTCTTATCACTTGAACTACTCATGGGATAATTTAGGTTTGTAATTTGCAATTGCTTAATTAACAAATCATATGACAATACAGTAAGGTAAGACATTAATTAAGCAATGAAAAGTCCAGTGTACAAGCCTTGTATTTGTTTGTCCTCTTTCTTCTTTTTGTCTTTAGAAGCTTCTTTATATTCAACTCTAAATTATTTTTGGAGCATATGGAAGCAATTGCATCATAAGATCATGTATGGAAGTATTGGACATCTAATTTCAACTTTTTTTTATAATTGGTACGTTTTGTCCAATAATTGTGAGTTTAGCATCTTCACTTGCCTTTAGCTTTAATAATTGCAATTGGTTGATCTAGATTAGCTCATGCTAAATACAAGGACTCTCATAAGAAGACAAAAGTCTCCATGAGTAGTTTAAGTGGTAAAAGGTGTAGACATTCAGTTTGAGGAGACCAATGATCGAACCTCCCACTCCCTATCTCCTCCCCTTATGGTGTTGAAAATTAACCACTTGATCTATGACCAAAAAAAATAAGAAGACAAAAAAGGAAAAGAAATTAATTAATCATGTGACCTATTAATTAAAATGCATAATTAAGTGTTAAACAATAATTATAGAGAAATGTTTACGGCGAATGCAACAAAATATTAGGTACACTTTGAACCCGCAAAGAAAAAGATTGGGAGAAAGAGAGAGAAGGGTCAGGGTTGGTAAAATATATAATTATTTAGATAAGAAGAATCAAGCAAGATAATCTGTGCATGTGATTTGGGATTGTTTATATATAATTTTAACCAATTCATATTGAGTCAGATAAATTTTGTAAAGAAATAAATTTTTTCCAAAAGTCTGTTTTTTCATATATAAAATTTGAATTTAAAATCGTATTAGAAAAAATATAAACTTCTCAATATTTGGACTAATAATATTCTCAAAAAAAAAAACATTTGGACTAATAAATATTGTATATAATTAAGGGCTTAAAATATTATTTAGTCTTCTATTGATGTACATTTTTGGAGATTGATCACTCATTTTCTAAAGAAAAAGACAGTTTATTTCTGGGTATTATATTTCTCTATCAGCCTTGCTGGTAACTATATCCACAATCCACTCATTAATTGTACAAGTAAAATGTTATATTCACAGAAGAGTTGACTTGAACTATTCAATTTTAACAAGTGTCAATTAAGGCTAATTGCAATTTAATTTTCTTGTAGAAAATTTCACCATTTTTAATCACAAGTTATATATATTAACATTGTAAGAGTACTTTGATCAAAAACATTGTAAGAGTACTTGGGGAGTTGGAGAAAAAGAGATATAAATTCAATTTCTAATCGCCTGTAATGCCTATAGAAAACTTAACCATCTGGCGAAAACCTTACGAACATCATTCAAACATATTTGTGCCTCACTTAATGGGAACTTAAGCTAAAATATGTTATAATACAAGACAATTCTGTATAATCAGTTTCATTAAAACATAACTTAAGCACATTTGATAGGACCAACAAGGCAATAACACTAAAAAAATCAGCTGAATTAGTGCAAATTGTTTTTTTCCATGTATAATCCAGAATAAAATTCTTTGGATTTACATGAATTTTAGGTGACTAGATGAGGACAATGGGATATAGATTCTTTTAGATTAGTGGCTGATTAATCTACTAGCTAGGCCCCAAAAAAAAAGAACATTTAAAAGTAGGATATTTTATATTTTTATATTTTATGGGGGAATGACTTCTTTGAATCTACACCCATGTGAGATTCTGGGGAACAGAATCTAGGAGGAGACATTGTTCTTTCTCTTATTATGAACTACAAATGCACATTTGAGAGCACTTTTGCTCTCCCAAAAAGGTATTGAATTCAAGTTTCATTCTAACATCATTAAAAAATTAATTTTCATAAAATAAAATAGTTTAAAATAAATATTAAGATGGTTGCCTTTGCTTGATTTCATACTTCTCATGTTTCTTGGTCAATAATAACTTTGATGTCATGCTACAATTGCGTGCAATAAAATCTCCTTTATTAATTATGATATAATCTTGATTAGTTAATTAAGATCATTAAAGATAATTGCTTAGTTGTCGCTTAGTAATTGTATCAATAGATGTCTACTTTGATCTCCACAACTTGGAATTTGCAATTTCAAAATGACTTCAAGAACAATGAACATGTCAAAAAGAGAAAAATAAATAAATAAACAAATCATACTTGAGTGGTTGAACTTCTTTAGAAAAGATTGGTTGGTTAAATATGAATTGGAAACTGAATATTGATATATTATGATTTATAAAATA
>CATIWK010116578.1:0-10006 GCA_949634005.1 Mallotus japonicus
GGTAAAGGTCTCTTTATTAATATTTCTAATTATAATTTATTTAATATAGTGGTATACATTACCATTCCATGTTGATTAAGTAAGAACAATTCTTACAACTTGATTTTAGGTCTTTTCAACCTTTTTCTTATTTGTTTTTTATTTAGAAAAACAAGAAACAAAATGGTAGTATTTGTTTAAAATTTTATTTTATTTTTTTCTAGGAAGTTGATGAGTACACAACTCTGATCCTTGTTATTATCATTCTGAATGATTACACTGGCGGCGCTCAGAAGTTGTTCCTCCAACTTTGGTATTTTTCTTTATTTACACTTTGTATTTAATTTTTTTTATTTCTCTTAATGGGCATGTATTCAAGCACATAAATATATATATATTTTTTGCAACCTTTTGTTTTGTGGGTATATCTTTACGTATTAAATCCATGGTTAGGGTTTTGAAAAGCAAAGGATCTGATGATCACATGGACTTGTCTGTCTGATAAAGGACTTTCATATATATATATATAACATAGCTATGGTCTTTAAAGAAAAAGATGATGGGTTTTAGGTTATATATTTTCTTGGTGGATATAAAATGGTTAGTTGGGTGGTACTCCTTTTTGGGTATGTACACGCTTAAAACCTATAAAAAAAAAAAAAAAAAAACAGATTGGTTGCTTACGAACTTGTCCACTTTTGTTCCTCTAACCAATCTTTGAATTCTAACTTTTCATACATTTTCTAAAGACAGTATGCAACTTTTAAATGGCTTTTCAAGGCCATAAAAAATGTGCTTAAAAGGTTCATTATTGATGAATCAAATGGACTCCCCTCTTGCAAATTACCAACGTCACCTTAAGTTGAGAAAGTTGAAAAGTAAAATAGCAAATATTTTTTCATGCATTATAGATCATAAATTTAATCTCAGGCCCTTATAAGTCATTTGTTAAAAAAAGCCTTAACTAATGATGATTGAAATCAATTGATAGAAAGTTGTTCCCGTTTAAATAAAGTTTTAAGTTCAAATTTTAGTGTATGTAACTATATTAAATTAATTGTTGAAAGATCTTTGCCACTCTTATACTTATGTCTAAATCAAATTGGATTAGTTAGAATTCAGTGGATTATAGATACTGATGGTTCAAACTAAAAAAATCACCCTAAATTCAAATAAATAAATAAATTATCTTGATGAGAATTTTTATAACTATGGGAAACTCCATATTATATTTATATATAAAGTTTATTTCTTTTTCAAAAAATGGACTTAATTAATAAATTATATTTAAAAACTAAAAATTTTAACTGAAACATAAGATGTAAAAAAATTAAATAATATTATGTTAAACACATCATTAATCACTTATTAAATAATTCTTTAATTAATAGACAAATCATATATCTAAATATAGGTAAATTATATAATAAAGACAGTTTTTACGTAAAAATTAATTTTATAAATTATTCATTAAAACATTTACATCAAGTTTGAAAAGAAATGATAATTAGACCACTGATTTGATTTACTGACAATAAATTAATAAAGAATTTACAATTTTCTATGTTAATAAAAACTTAAATGATTAAACCGAATTAAATATAATACTCTAAATTTATTAGTAAGTACCCAGAGGGGCCAGCAATATCTGCTTGTACAAAAACGAATGATCTTCACCATTGTAGTCATGACTTCAAGATTACTACCTACTGCCTAACTATCACAGTATCACCAGTCTTGTTCAAGCTAAGATGTTTTTGATTTTGACCCATAATATTAATATTAATAATAATAATAATGCAGCTAAGAGCTAGGAATATAGAGAGAGGGTTAAAGGATTTTTTTTTTATCTAAATTACTAATATTTAAAATTTATTGAACTTTAAATAATTTTATTTATTTCAGATAATAAAACTATAAGAACAACAAAAATTTTCCAATTACTTAACGTAAATACAAATATCAAAACTCAAATTAAAACCTAACTTAAACATTTTAAAGTTTTAAGAGTGGAGACGCCAAAACAGAAAAAAGGATAGAAACAAGAAGATTTTAACGACAGGAAGAGATCCTGTCAGGAAAAATATAATCAATATGCATCATCAGCTTTTTCTTTTTCTTTTTTTTTTTTCTTAAATAGTAGCAGATCAGACGAGTACCTCAACCTTTTTATTTAATGGTGGCCCTGTAAATATAAATAAAAAATAATATAATATATAAAATTAAAAATTATGGGGTATATAGGGAATGTCTTAAAATGACTTTGTTCATGTCCCATCAGTGTGCCCTAATCTCCTCTCCTCTTTTAAACCCTTTTCCAATGCAACCACAGATTTTAGGAAATGATAGCATTTTCACTGCATGCATGTGTACATATTCTATATATTTTCTCCATATTTGCACATTGTTATTTTCTCTTTTCCGCAAATCAAGCTCTTTTCTTGTCAAAAAAAAAAAAAAAATCAAACTCTTTTCTTGTGGTGTTAAAAATTAACCACTTCATCTAGGATAAAAAAAAAAAAAAACAAATCAAGCTACCTACAAAACTAGGGCAATACAACATACAATTTATAATATAAAGGGTTGATTTAGTAGTATGAAACCTTAATAATTTTTTATATAAAAATGTTTTATAATAATAAAATTACATTTAAATTTTTATTAAGTTAAATTATTTTGGGACAGTGATATCATAAAATACAAAAAAAATTGTTTTATATTTGAATTTGTAATTCTCTTCAATCTCGCTCTTCTAATTATAGTATATATAATTTTTGTTGCTAATATATATGCACCTATTTTTTTTTTCACTAGTAACCATTGGATCAGTTAATATGGAATACCTCTTGTTTAAAAGATGTTTTAGATTTGAGTCATTTTGTATGCTGTTATATTAAATTAGTTGTTAACATTTTTTTACCGTCTTTATAATTTTATCCGAGTTAAACAGAATTAATTGAAGTTTAACTAATACCAATGATTTAAATAAAAAATTTATATTTTTTCACTTAATAATTAATTGTATGAGAAGTTTTATTATTTTGCTCCCAACTGAATCTTTCCACCAAAATGTTTAAGATTTAAGTAGAAAAAAATTATATAAAATTTTTAAATTGTGTTAACTAAAAATTACTGTGATAGTAGTAATTTGGAGTAATATTAACGGTTCCCAACTGTTGAAGCTTATGAATTAAACAGAAGCAAATAGTGGAACTAGTTTCTAGGTTCTGACATGCCGAAGCTTTCATTAAAACCATCAATTCGTACTTAGCATATCCTGATCAATTCCTTTTTTCCCAGTATATCAAGATTTGCTTGCGGTTTCCAATTCCACGAGCTTGTCTTTGTGATATCCTATGGATTTTCTTTTCCCTGTTCAAGCTTTGACTTCCTCATTTCTCATTATATATACTTGAAAAATTTCCTGCACTTGATCCCAATTTTGGACTTCTTGCATTTTGATGCACGAATTGAACCTTTTTTTTTTTTTTTAAAGCATGGAGGTAGAGGATAGGGATACGAACCGCTACATCTTACAAATATTGTGTCATGTAATGAAAAAAAAAATCATCTCATTCTGAACGGACTGACTATTACTTATGGTTCAAAAAAATTATTATTTATACATACATGTAATATATTTTAAAATTTTAAAACAATTAATTTGTAAAATTAATTTTTATTTAATTTAAAAAGAAAAAAATTACTATCAGATATATAATCAGTTAATATTTAGATTATTTTATCTTTTATTAATTAAGGTCTTAATGTCACAAATCTCACATTAGAAAGTTATAGAGAGGATCCTGGCTTTATAAATGTAGGTGATGCACACCCCATCAAGTTAGCCTTTTGGGGAGAGGACAATGGTCCCATAATAAATGGTATCAGAGTTGACTCTACTATTCTCTAATGTGGGGCTCTCACAAGAGACATAAGGATCGAGGTAGATCCGGATCGAGTGGTTCCCTCTCCTTCCTTGGACAAGGAACCGGTGCAACGAGCGTTGCACAATTAGATGGGTAGAATGTCACAAATCCTACATTAAAAAGTCGTAGAGGAGATTATGGCCTTATAAACGTGGACACACACCATCATGTTAGTCTTTTGGGGTGAGTATAATGGCTCTATAACAAGGTTAGATAATGTTAAAGTTTTTTTTTTTTTAATTAATGAGTTGGTCATATAATTTAATTATTGATGGAGAGGTGACTTTATGATAACAGGATTCACATTTTACACCTCATGATACTCCTCTAAAAAGGTGATCACTGCACTTCTACTTCACTGAGTAATGTCGAAGTTACTTTTATACATCTATTGATAACAAATTTGTGTGATATATTACCATTTGAACATCTAAATAGCAAAAATTATAGTATTCTTATTGAGTCTTAGCATGAAAACTATACTACTTTTTTCTTTTATGATTAATGGGGAAATTAAATAACATAATTATAGATGAATTGCACAATCAAAGGTAATTCTTCCTTTTGTCATCTCTTTGTAGTCTAGTGGCTCAAGTGATGGACATTATAAGGTGAGGTTATAAGTTCGATCCTTCACTCCCCACTTGACATCCAAGTTTCTAAAAAAAAAAGGCAATTTTTCCTTTTAAATTAAATGTAAATTAGTTTTACAAATGATTAATGACAACGTTAAAAACAATCAATCATACATAAAATTAAGTAGACTCATGTACCATTGAATAAGTTGAATAAGGATTCAAAATAGCACATTTTCCACTCATTTCTTCATCATCATCGCTATTCATTACTCAAAATGTGGTACAATACAATGGAAATATACAAAATTTCCTCAATTGTTCTTACTAATTTCAACATCAAACAATGAAGTTTGGAAATCAGCTAACAATGAAAAAAAAATAATAATAATAACAATAAAAGGCCTAAAGAAAAATCACAAATATTAGCTTTTGACAGTCATACCTTTTGGAGATCACAAAAAAGTCCAGGCAAACCTACAAGCCTACGAAAAGCTCAACATTATAAAACAGGGAACTTTCTTCTTCACCTCACATCACACTCACAATCACCTTCCTTCTCTTCTCCATTCCACTGTCCTATAGGTATTACCAACGCGTGGCATTATTGTCTCTGTCCATCCTTTAAGACTCTTCTCTTTATTCATATCTGACAATTAGCATGTTCTTGTACCTCCCAGTCACAACCAAGCTCTTAACCTCCCCTCATTCAAAGATCATCCTCACTAGAGAGAGTAAAATTCGAATTTTATTATTATTGAGTTATAAATTAATGTACATTCTTCCTATTTGTTTAGTAGAGGCAAAACTAAGGGGGCAAGAAAGGGCAACTGCCCCCGACCAATTATTTTCTGTTATAATTTCTTAAAATTTATATATTTTTCTCTCTAAAATTTAATTGACTGTCCCTATTTTTTATAAAATAAACTTAATATGTATGTAATTTTTTGTTTGTAAAAAATTTAAAACTTTATCCCGATTTAAAATGTTGGGTTCATCATTGTTGGTCAGGATAGAAGTATTTTGGACTTGAAACTTTTTCTAAATTACACATTCTTAATTTTGCAAAAATCATTTATACTTCTAATTTTAATTTCCTAATGTAAGTTTAATGTGCATAAATTTTTATAATTGTGAGAGAAAAATATGTGGGGACAAATATTGTATCATATAAGTTATGAGCCACCACGGGGTTAACTCCGTTTAGAAGTTGAGGGTGCTAATCCTCCTCCACTTCCCTGATAAAAAAAAAAAAAGTTATCTGCCTTGTATAAAAATGCTGTTGTCTCTAAATTTCAATTTATTTCACAATTTATGTGAAACATCTGAATCTCTGATGGCCCTAAACCTTATCAGGATGTCAAAAAGGAGAATAGCATATGTAAGGACACAGTCTCAATATCTGTGTTTGCTGGGTGCGCGTGTGAAGCATTTTGAGCAGAGCATGCATGGAAAGCTAGGACCTAATCATGAAGATATGAAGGCGCTTTGCTTCTTCTTTTTTGGTTTAGGGCACATAGGCTGCCCCCCTTGATTAGGATCTAAAAACCCAACTTTATTTCTTTCGTTCTCTTTGGACTTAACCAAAACTATGATAAAACTTTTATACTATGCTTTTCCTTTTCCTCCTTGTGTATTAGGTAGCTCTTAAGTACATGTTTTAGTTTAAATATTTATTAATATAAATGGCAATAAGTTTTCGTTATTGAATTCAAATTTAATATATAAAAATATACGCGGAGAGAGTTTTAATTCTTTATGACGGTTTATCTAATTTGAACTTGAAAATTACTAAAAATTATGATTATTGAATATCAAAATATTATATGTAAAAATAAATATATATAAAAATAAAAGAAAATTATAACGATAGCTAGCTCAATCTAATCCATGAGTTATATGCCATCCTTCCTTAATCCTTTTGCCATGAACATAAGACAAAAAAAAAAAAAAAAAAAACCTGTTTTCCATGACTATAAGAAACTAAAACTAGCAAAAAAGTCACCTCATTTTTTAGCTTTATTAGGTTGGTTAATTAATAAGTTTGTAATTACTCATAATGAGGCTATGGACCAGTCCATTAACCCAAATCAATAATAACAAAATAGGCTCCAATTATTCTTGTACGGTCTCCATTTGGAGTAATCACTACCGAAAAGTTCTTACAATTTTGTAATTTCCGTAATTGACTTCTAAAAGATATTAATTACACTTATTTTTTTTTTAAGAAAAAACAAGGTTACGTGGGCAACATTTTGTTTAATTTAATCGGAGAGATTATTAAAATAAAATGCCACATCACACTTCTCATAAATGATAGAATAGTTAACTAATAACTTTTTTTAAAAGGTATTTTAAGATGCATGAGTTCAAATTTTGTTGTGGTTGATTTAAAAGGAAAGAAATACTCTTTATTATACTCGATATTTATGTCATACGATATCCTTATTAATAAAAAAAATTCATACGAATAATAGATCAGCTGATAAAAAATTATTCTCGTTTAAATAATATTTCGGATTCGAGTCAAACCGAATTAATTAGTCCAATAAACTCTAATTATCAGTAGTTTAAAAAATCAAATAAAATTTTATTAGTATATATATATACACACACTTGATAAGAAATCTTGGGATCGGATTGCAATGATTGATCCCAAGATTTTTTATGAAGTGGATATACAAATCATTGTGAACAGCAAAATAGATTTGAGATTTGGCAGGAATATAGTAGAATTCTTATCAATGGGACAAGAGACATTGACTCTTTCAAATATATATATATATATATATTGTTTCCTTGATTCCTGCTACTCGCATGCAATATCTTCACCATGGATTTGGAGGCATATATATATATATATTAGATTTGGCATGCAAGATCTCAATCTACCAGCAATGCATGATTGTCGTTGGTAAATTAACATGCATATGATCTTTCAGGATTTAATTGTTAAATTTTTTAATCAACTTTTAGAACTCTTACGTACTATTGTGATCCCATGCCTCATGTTAGTTTTTCATTCCAAAGGCAATCTTTTTTGGCTAGGTCGACCGTGCTATGATGAGCCATGAAATACAACAACCAAAAGATTATTACCTTTTTTTTTTAAAAAAAAATCCTATTCGTAATCAATAAAATATAAAATATGTAGTCGATAAAATAATAATTTAGTAGTCACTTCACTGCAAAGATATTACAAAGTATAAAATTAAAATTCTGTCATCGTTAATTTACAAAATTAATTTCCAACTAATTTAAATAGGAAAATCTATTCTCTTTATTGTGCAGTTCATTATACTTATATCATTTGACTTTCCTATTAATTATAAAAAACATAATATATATATATATATATATATATATATATATATATATATGTGTGTGTGTGTGTGTGTGTCACCAATTTAACCATTAGATAAAATATACCTAGATAAACAAAATTTTTCTTACAATAAAAAATTACAAGTTTCTTTTGGTATGTTGAAAATTTTTATAATTAAAAAAACTTTATAAATTTAAATTTTACTGTAAGAACTGGATGAATTAAAATACTTAAAACTGATATATATGAATACTATCTTACTATTAACTTAAAAGTTAACTTAAGGTCATTTATAACTTTTAACTTCAAAATGCAGCAAATTTTACTCTAAATTGCAGTTGCTACAATAAATTCACTCTAACCCATTACTTCATTTTCAACTCCAAAAGAATATCCTCCACAGATTCCTATTTATAACTCATTTGATATTTCTCATTACTAATATTATATTATTTATACATTTTACATATTACACTTATATTTTATTCAAATATTATTTAAGTCAAAAAAATTTAAATCAAATTTATATGCATTTGGTAATAATACGATAAATATAATGTAAATTTGGATTAAATTGAATAAAGTTATTTGGACTACATTGAACGTTTATAAACAAAAAAGATTGTTATTGAAATTAAAAAAAAATGAACAAATGCCATTGGTGAACATTGTGCGGCATATTTGTTCCCACACTGTTCAACCAAGGCAAATTGGCGTGCTTTTTGACTCTCCATTGGAGAGGATTTGCATCCCAATCCACTGCATTTTGCAGTGGGTTGGAGATGCTCTAAAAGAACCTAATCTTGCATTATAATTAGTTATAAAACAGATATGATAGTTTAAATTTTATTTTATATTATTTTATTTTGAACTTGGTAGCTAGATGAAAGTTTTAGTTGCAGCAACAAATATAGAGTAGATGTTTTTTTACTTCGATTTCAAGGCATATGAAGTCACTCTCAGGCAGTCACTCTCACGCAATCACTCTCAACTCTCAAGCCAAGAAAAATACGAGGTTTCTTCTGCATTTTTTTTGCTTGAATATTCTCTAAAAACTTGGAAGTAATGTGTGTAGTTACATACTGAATCTGTGGTCACTCTCAGAGCACAAGTGTGGACTCTGAGGTACATATATGGGCCGCCTATAACTAGCGGGCAATATACACTATAAACATTAAACACCGATGTTTAGTTCAACAGGATAGGTTAAAAGAACTAATTGATGAGTAGATTAAATGTGCATGTTCAGTTCAGCTCATTGAAATCCAATTCAAAACTTTGCTTGTTTTGACAGGATATACATTAAATTGCATCAGGGTAGAAATTTATTAAATATATTATTTAAGAACCAGCAACCACTGGATCAATGGGTAGAGACTGTTATCATTTAAGTGACTTTTTGAATTCGAATCATAGTATACATATCGCGTTAAATGATTGTTGAAAAACTTTTACCCTTTTTATAATTTTTTTTTAGATCGAATTGGATTAGTTAGATTTTTATGGTAAAAAATTTAAAAAGAAATATTATGTTTGCTCATAATAAGAAAAAGAAATTACAAATGGTCTGAATGAGTATTAAGCTACATAATATACTCCCTAAGCATTAAAATTCTCATCTTTACAGTTCTACCTGTGCATAAAACATCTTCTTTTGCAAAAAATAAAGGATGAATTGGATGGTTCATGGTCCCCATATGGTTGTTTATTAAATCCAGTTATTTTATGAAAATAATAATAAAAAAAAGATATCATTATTAATATTATTATTATTATTGATGTTATTGAAGACATAATTATAACCAGAATTAATATTAGATAAGAAGAGAGATAGAAAAATACTGAGAACTAGCAGTTGATACAGACTTTTACTGACCTTTTTGTTCCCTAAAATAAGAATCCCTTTTGTACTCAAAGCAGGCAGCTAGCTGCCTGCATGCATTACTCTCATCAAGGCCATGCAGCTATATAGCCTTCAATTCATATATCAGCTTTTGTTTTGTATCATTTTTTTTATTATTTATTTGTTGGTTGCTACTTAATTCTGGCAAAAACTTAATCCTTAATAAGTAGAGAAAGAGAAAGGAAAGAAGCCATGGTGATAAATCCTAAACCTGCAGATCAATGCATGCTTCTTCATCCATCCATCATTCCCTTGTGCCTGTCATTTTGTGCCAGCTGGCTTCTGCCTCCTCCTC
>CATIWK010116583.1:0-13150 GCA_949634005.1 Mallotus japonicus
CATGTTTGAATTGTGGGCAAAAGGCAAATCCAATAAAGATAGGGGACAATAGTACACTAGTGACAAGCGAATACCCCCATTTTTCAGGTAAAAGAAAAGAGCAAAATATCCAAGAAATAGAGATAATAATAATAATAATAATAATAAAAGAGAACTTTACCTTTGAAACCATAATTTGAAGGCCAGCATATTTAACATCCCAGCTAAACTCTGTTATGGCCCAACCAATCCCCCCAAAACTATGAGCTTTGCTAATGACATATTTCAAGTACTCCTCATTGTCGGTGGCTTTGTATAGCCACATCGCACCCCACAACAACTCATCCATGTACCCACTCACCGACGCATAGTAGTTCTTCACCACATCAACACTCGCATCATATTTACCTCTATACTTATCTCCAAATTCAAACAACTGCACCCAAAACATACAACATCACCAACTATTATTGGTGCACTGAACCCATTAAAGCAAAAATGTTAATGACACAATTTGTTTTTTAGTACAAAAGTAAAAACAAGAAAAGGTAACCCTCTAATTGTGCCACTAATTTATATAATAATGTCTATTTTAGTGGACTAAGCAGAGACATAGCCCCACAAGATCTCATGTTATTGACTCTAATTTGACTAGGTGCTTTAGCAATTACCTGTTGAGCATGGTGCAAGAGCAGGTGAGCGTAATGAGGGTTTGTCCTTCTAAACACTATTGATGCTGCAGCCATAGCAGCCGCAGTCTCACCGGCAAGATCCGACCCAGGATTGTTCTCATCAATCTTGTAGGCATGCCGTGATGTAGTCATGTCCTCCGGCCGTTGCCAGCAGTAATGGTCAGTGTCACCATCACCCACCTGTAAATTGAACTCAAATTTGAAATCTCCCCAACATACTAATTCATTGCAAAAGCCGACAAAAAAAAAATTAAAACTTGGTTAAAAATGCAAGCGAAATACCTCTGCCCACAGCACATTTGGGCTGGTATGTGCTTTGATGAAATAATCAGTGCCCCATTTAATAGCTTCTAATGCGTGTTCCAATTCACCGGCTCGAGCGATCTGATCTCGAAATTCTATTACTCCCCAAGAAAGCATTGTAATGGTAAATGCCATTGGTAACCCAAATTTCACATGGTCCCCTGCATCATAATATCCTCCTACTAAGTCCACCTACATACCCACAAATATTTCAATCAGTTCATCAGTATCAACCACAGAAGATGATGACGTATATATAAATTAAAAATTAAGCAGTAGTAGTATAATATACTATCTCACTCCTTGTTCTAAGCCATCAGTTAGGCCTGAATGGTCACGCCAGGAGACACGCTGATTGTAAGGTAAGCGGCCGGACCTCTGCGCTTCGAAGTAAAGGAGGCTCTTTGTTAATGCATCAGCATAATCGAAAGAAAGGGAATTTGCAGCAGTGAAAATGGTGAAGATGGTTAAGAGAAGAGTACAAAAACAATGTAGTGGAAAGAAAAAGCATTTTGGGTGATGAAGATTCTTCTTCTTCTCCATTAAAATGTGTTTCCCTCCTGAAAATTGGAAACAGGAAGAGAAGAAGAAGAAGAAGAAGAAGAAGTTGTGTGTGTGTTTTTGAAAATGGTGATGCTGTAGTGTATAGTGTACAAAATGTGGCACATGCATATGACTTTCCTTCCACATGAGAATGTGCAAAGCCTTTCGCTTTCTTCTCTTACGTTCTTACCGTAATCTATGCAACCGTTTGTTGATATTTTGCTATGCTAATTTGGGCAAACGTCTTACGTGTACCAAATTCAAATTCTGCCATTATTTCAAATTAATTTTGTGTTCTTTTTACCTCTTCACCCGATTGACCGTACCGTAAAAAAAATTACTTTTAGTTTGAAACTATAATATTTATTTATTTTTTTAACAAAAAAAAAGGTAGGTAAGTATCAAATTTTTAATTTTTATATGTCTTAAAATGAGCTATACCACTACTGAATCTTCGGCTACTCTAATACTGATTTTTATTTTAGTTTTTCATAAAATTGAACCCAATTTTTCATGTTAAATAGGTGATAGATGACTAAAAAACGTGCATACAATATTTTGTATTGATTTTAAAAATTTATGAGAATTTTTTATTTTTATATATTATTCTCCTAAGTTTCTCTATGTTCTTAATAAATATTTGTAACAAAATTAGATATTTAGTTCATTATATTAATGACTGCTAGTTTTGTTCATTTCATATGAGTTTGAATTAATTTGATCATAAAAACTAGAAGTTAGTATTATAATAATAATAAAAAAAAGAAATATTTTGGTCTCAACTCTCATGTCTTAATTAGAGATAAGCACTGCGGATGAAGCTTGATCAAATGGTTCAATGTTGAGCCTTGAATGGTGAAGGTTTTAGGTTCAATTTCTATGCAATGCATTATCAAGAATTCATGTTCCCATTATAATAATAATAACAATAATATTTGTTGTTGATAATTGTAATAATCGAGTCTCCTACAAATAGTTTTAAATGACAGTATGATTTAAATCTTTCTCCTCTTTTTATTTTTTTTTTATGGTGAAAAATTAAATTATTTCAACCAATTAAAAAAAATGTAATAGCTAATAATGGTTGTTATAATTGGTAATGGATGTTGTAAATGGGATCGAGGCAACCAAACTAAAAAAAAATTAGAGATGAACACTGAGTTGTGGAGTGTCGGCACAAACGCAATGGCAATGCCTCTCCACATTTGCTATGCTTGCAGTCACCACAAAAGTAAACTTTTGGCCTTAAATTCAGATTAAAGTAAAGACTTTTTGAGTTTTATTAAAGACCAATGTCTGTATTTAACTGATTCAATTGACAGGCACCATGGGATCGATGTGGGTATTTTATTTAAATTAATAAAATAATCAATTTATAAAAATGTTTTATGTGCTTGAGCCTTGAAGTAAGATATGCAGCAGACTTCTCTAAGCTATCGCCTGCAGAATGTGATTGCATGTGCTGCATTAACATATGTATTTATATTATATTCTTAATCAAGCAGTACCATGTAATGCATTAAAATTTAGTATTATTATTACTTATTATTTTATTTATCCTTTTTCTTGATCTGTCTCTTCATTGTCTCCATTGTTTTTAGTCAGTAATATTAAATTCATATATAAGCTAAGATGATATTAAATTCACTATTATTTTTATTTTTATTTTTATTAATATTAAAATCAAATAATTAAATTATCTAAATGCCAATATATGGTACAATAAAAAATAGTTTCTTCTTTTCTAAATCAAATAAAAATTAATTCTGTAAATCAATAAAGATAAATTTAAAACATACAATTTGTGGTATATTTAAAGAAAAATCACCATTGTACTGCTGTCACTTACAAATTCATTCTCATTTTAATTTAATCAAAGATAAATTCTTGTGTAAAAAATTACGTTTATGTTGAAATTTTATAAAATAAAGTATAATGAATTTTTACATTGATTATAAAGTGTGTCCTTGATCTGTATGTGTGTTTTATATATTTCCAAAAAATCTACTATTATTTGCAGTGTGTGTTTTGCCAAAAAAAAAAAAAAAAACTATATATGCACTGTGTGTGTATATATATATATATAGGCTTATTGATACTAAAAATTATAATATTTTCAATCTTTTACATATTTATACCAAATTTTAAAATTTAATAAACATAGTCAATTTTTGACATATTATTTATAATTTTAGCACAAGTAAATATATTATTTACAATTTTAAGATATATGTGATTTGATTATGAATTAATAAATAAAATATATATGTGGCGTTTGAGGTGAATTAGCTAACATTTATTATTATAGTTTCATATTCATATTTTTAACTTAAAATATGTAAAAAAAAAAAGGTGAATATAATTTACAAATTAAATAAACTTTTTATTTCCATTTTTAATTTTTCTTAAATTATTGAGATTGAAGTCTAGTTAACTATTATAATTAGTATTTAGATGATATGAACGTGAAATTCATACAAATAGAGATTAGTTACTTGACCTTAAATGTCATATATTAATCAAATTGTAATTATACTAAAATTGTAAATAATTAATCAAATTGGGTTAGTTTTGTCAAATTTTAAAGTTTGGTATAAATTCGAAAACATTGTAAATTTTTTTTTACCAATATACCCCACACACACACACACATATATATATATATATATATAAATATATATAAGTAAAAATTCGAATATTCTTTCATAACTGCCGACAATATATTATTAATACAAAATCGTTCAAGCTTTTAAGACTTTTTACTCTGATTTTCAAAAAAAACAATACAAGATTATTCAAAAGAAATTAAGTTAATCATGGTGAATATGAAAAAATGGACCCATCATGTATTTTTCTGAAAAGGAACAAACTTATGGCTACTCTTGATTACATCAATCAATCTAATTAAGGTCGATGGTCCTATATAATATCATGTCATAATCATCATCTCGAATTAGCAAAAAAGCAACATAATTATGTCAAACTAAAGCAAATTAGAGAGATCATTCATATTTCAAAATTAAAAATATCTAACATGAACGTTAAAGGCTTGCAAAAAAAAAAAAAAAAGAACGTTAAAGAAAAATAATAAACATATACAAATGAAACAAACTGCTCTTTTGTTGTAATGTGAATTTATCTTTGTTGTGGTGTCTTAATCTCTCCAATTTATTTATCAGCTAAATGTTTTATCAATGATAAGTATTCTGTATTTTACTCTTACATTTTTATAATGTTAATTTTTTCTTCTCTTTTCTTTTCCTTTTTTTAATTTTTTTGTGGACACAGTAACTTTTTTTTTAATCGTTAGAGTTAAAGTGATTTAATTCCCCACCATAAAGGGGAGAGCAAGAGTTCGAACCCTATTTACATATGGATGTCTATACCTTTTGTCACTTGGGGTATTCGTGGGGACACTAACTTATTCGAGTCACTCTATATAGATTAGTATTTTTATTTATATTTTAAACACTTACATGTATTATATAATTTTTTCTTTCTAAAAATATATTTTCATATAATTGCATTGTATTTAATTATGGTATTTTTAATATTTAATATTTATATATATAAAATATATTTTTAAAATTAATAAATATGTTTTAATGCTTATCTTGTATATTATATTTTTTTCTAAAATAATAATAATAACTAATAGTAAATATAGTGAATTCAAAATACTTACACGATGTATGGAAACAAGAAAGGAAAAGAAAGTGAAAGCTTTTTTAGAGGGAAACAAAAGGGAGATAAAAGAAAGAGAATAAAAATTATAAATTTTGTTATGTTTGATAATTTAAAAATAATTAATAAAAAAAATAGAGGTTAAAATATTTGAAAAGAAAATATAATTTTAAATTATAGCATATTTTAAGAATTGAAATTATTTACACTTCAAGAGTATAATCATTTTTACCTTATAACAAATAAATGGGGAAAAAATAATTCCTTTCTAATTTTTTTCTCTTTCTAAAATTTTTTAATGGTGAAATAAGATAAAAATTAATTTTTACAACTTACTCCTTAATCTATGCATAGTATTAAGGGAGATTCTTACCTAGGCTGGGTGTATATATACTCAATGGTAGGATTTAAAACACAAGACATATGTCTTGTTTTAATCAATGAGTTACCAATATTTTGATGTGTTGTCTTAGATCCTACCATTGGGTGCAATACACCCAGCCTAGGCAAGAATCTCCCTAATATTAAAGGTTTTTTTTTTGGCACCTAATTGCATGGTCAAAAGATTAAGGCCATTTGTCTCCTCAAGGTTTGGCAAACTGCCTTGAAGCAAGTATTAATTTCGGGATCTATGATCCATCTTCTTTTCTTTTCTTTTCTTTTTATGACGCATGCACGTACATGTCCGCATAGATGTTGTAAAAGCATACTAAACAACTGAATTATTTAATACCCCACGCCTTGCTGTGGTGGTAAGGGTGCTGGACACCCAAACTGGGAGTGAGGGTTCGAATCCCCACTCCACCTCAATACCCTAATCCCTAGTTTTCTCTTGTCAAAAAAAACAACTGAATTATTTAAGAAAAAAGTGTACAATTAAAATCAACTAGCGGATGGTCCGTGCATTGCGAGGAAGAGTAGTTTTTGTAAATAAAATTTTATTTAAGAATATGAAATAAAGTTATATGTAATAATATGTTTGAATTAATTATTTTTTGGAATTAGTGGAAAAATAATAAGATGTTCATGTTACATGTTAGTTATATTTTGTAATGGGAGTAAATAAATTTTATGGAGATAATTATGTAGCCATATTTTTTACGTGAAATGTTTAGAATTTGTTGAACGATGAACATGTATATGAACGTAATTTGTTTAAAAAAACCTCAGAATTTATAAATTGTAGAGAAAGGAAACAAACACTTGAGATTGAAGAGATTAGAAACAAAATTCATGTGCTCAGCTATTATATATTGTACTCAATATTAAAGACAAAATTATGAAATAGAAATAATATAAAATACAAAAATTAGAAAAAAGAGAAAGAAAATAGAATTGCCATATATTCAAAGTTTGCTTGGTAAGAAATTAAAAATATAAAGTTGTTAATTTTAAATTTCAAAAATTAAAGTAAATATAATTTAAAGATAAAAATATAAAAAATAATACTCATTAATATGTTGTAAAATGAAATTATATAAAAATTGAAATTTTAAAGATTAAAATAAATATTACTAGAAATATGAAAAGTTATAAAATTAAAAAATTAATGCCTTTTAATATTTTATGAAATGAAAATAAATAAAATATAAAAATTTAAAAAAAAAAAAAGGAAATCAATATGAAGACCTTCCTTTCCCAATTCTTACCTAGAACGTTCCATATTCTGCGATTGGATTGAAGCATGTGATGCTCAAAATTTTTTAAGTGATGGTGATAATCATCATCATCATCGAGCTTTTGTCAACTTGGCCTTATTGAATGTGTAAAGCTAAGAGTAGCTTAAAGGGTGGACATAAAAGAAAAAGTTTAAGTGGAATGCTGTGAATTTCAAAAAGAATGTAGTGCGAGTCAGCTTCTAACTTAGCCACATCCATCACTGATATATATTAGTGAATTGTATGTTAATAGCTGTAAAAGTTTATCCATGTGTAAAAAGTAGAAGGTGCTTTTAGATCACCCTTTTGAAAATCTGCAGCAAAAACTGATACCTGACGGACAGAATTCTTTTGCTGCAATTGAATCATATAGCTGAAGAGTAACTTGCTTTAGACATTACAATTATCAAGATCTTGTCTGCATTGAAGCGTGCAATAGAGAAAGATTGAAATTTTTCATTTTCACCATCTGCGAACGAAAATTTAAGACATCATATGACAGAGTGACAATCTTTATGTTATGTTCAATATCCTCCCTATCTTCAACTTCAACTGATTGCAATTTGTTTCAATACTTTCATGAAATTAAGTTGCAAAAGTTTGTATTGGAAAACCGACAGCCTTCGTTTCCCCAAACCAACAAAACATCAAGCTTATGTCAAAACATCAAACTAATACTGATTGCAATTTTCTACAAAAGATTGTAGCATTCATTGCAGGTGGAACATCGTCATGTCTTCGAGGTGACTAACTTTTACGAAAATACCTCTTGTTGGTTTCTTTGTTTTTCTATTTCCTCTACAGCAGAATATTTATACTCTACACTCACAAAAGACATGGATATACATTTAGTCAGGTAATTGCTTAAAGTTGCAAGAAATACTAATGAAACAAACTAAACACCTACTTATTACACAACATCATAATGCAAATAAAGGCATACAATAAGTTCCTACCAGGCAGGAGTGCTCATCTGTTGATCATGATCAAACGACTCTTTCTTCTCTTTTAAAAACACAAACCAACATATTTCATGCGCTCAGTTGTTGATCATTAAGTATTGAATAAACTCTCCACTCAGATTCCCATCAAACGAATATTTCTTCTCTTCTTAAAACACTAACCAACAGATTTCATGGCCATTAGATAACGTCAAAAGGTGAGGGTTGCAATTGTAACTGTTGCTGGTGATCCTCCAAATAGTCATGTCTGTTTAAAATCCTTTGATTTTTCGCAGGTACACTCTTACATTTCCAGCCTACATACTGCCACATGGCACTGTTTCACACTCTTATAAACAAAACAAATCCACAGCCACCAAAGTGTATCTATCCACCCTACATACTGCCACATGGCACTAAGAATGAGGTGGCACAATTCATGTAGTTAGCTATTATATATTGTATATAGATAAGTATCAATTTGTTTTTGAACTTTTCATTCGGTGTCAAGTAAGTCACTTTAAATTTTTTAGGATCAATTTAGTCACTAAACTTTTCAATAGAAGTCAAATTGCCCCCTAAATAATATAATCAGCTCTTTATTTTTTGACAGATAAACAAAAGGGGAAGAGGCCTTGAATTTCGGACGACGAGTATGAGGACCCATCCGAAGGTGGAGAAATTTTGACTAAATGTTCCCGACTGCCAGGAAGTCCAAATTTTAAGAGTTGGCTAGAGCACAAAGTTGATCATCCTTCAATCTTTAATAATAAGGTTCGAGACCATATTGCTGATGTCCTCCGTCTAAAGCGGGATATGACAAGGTGGAAGCATACTGACCTAGATGATGTTGATGGTCAGATAGTGCTCAATTTGATGGAGGTATGATTTTGATTTGCCACTGATTTCTTGTAGTTCTCTTTTGAGTTGTTACTAACTTCTTTTGGTGTAGGCTATCCCGGGGGTGCTTCACTTGAAGGATGTTTAGTACCTTTTAAACTGTGAGGTCAATCTTTAAGAGCAAAAATTAAATGAAATAGAGATCGAGCATGAGGCCAAATTAGAGAGATCCAAAAAAGCTTTTAGATTTTGCTCTAGCTAATCGAGCAACAACTCTTTCAAATCTTGAAAAAAAATAAAGGAAGAATGAAGATATTCAACATTCACTCGATCAATTAGGAAAAAAGAGTTGAAGACCTTGATCAACAATTGGCTGAGGAGAAGAAGCAGTTACCTGCGAAGAAGGATGGCTAGAAGAAAGATTTTAAAACCTTTTAGAATTGACGAAGGAATTCTTCCAAGCCTTCAAATTTGAGTATTGGAGAATTCTTACTCAACAGCATAAAGACTTGGACTTCTCTGAGCTAGATAGGATTTCTTACAAAGAGTTGGCCGAGAATGCAAGGAGACAACGTGATTCCGTTGCTGTTGCACAATGCGAGCATCTTAAAATGACTTAGTAAAGTGCCTCTGAGGCTTCAGTTGCTTCTCATAATCCTGCAGCTGAGCCTCCCTTAGATGATTAACTGTAATTATTGTTTTTTAAATCATTTCCTTTGTATTGAATTATTATACCAATGAATAATTTTTAACAAATGATGTCTTTTATTTATTATAATTGAACTTCATTATTTTGAACCTTTACATACTACATCATCAAATAACTACTTTAAGTACACTTGCTTTACTTAATCAAATTTGGCTTCTTGCTTAACAAATGATGTCTTTTATTTATTATAACTGAACTTCATTATTCTGAACCTTTACATACTACATCATCAAATAACTACTTCAAGTACACTTGCTTGACTTAATCAAATTTGGCTTCTTGCTTGTCATCTTCACTTCGGATCCTTGATAGTTAATTGATAACATTATTTAGTTGTTTCATGGCCTCCTCTTATTGTAATAACTCTGCCTTTGAATGGTTTCTTCATTGTCAAGTATTTGATACTTGTAACTGCTTCTGTCTCGTACAATATGGGCATTCCAGTTATCCCATTGTAAGCTAATGAAATATTTACAATATTGAAAGTTGTTTTAATGATAACATAGCTCCTGAATTTTTGGTCACTGAGTTCAACGGTTATCCTAACACTCCACACTGGCTGAATAGTCATACTATAAAAAAACTAGTAAAAGGATTATGAATAGGTTTCAAGTTAATGGTTGATCCTCCTATTGCTTCGAAGACATTTTAAGATAAAGCATTGACTGCACTCCCTTCGTCAACTAGCATTCTCTTTACGAGGTAATTATTTAGGTGTGCACTTATTACTAGTGCATCATTGTGAAGATGATGAACAAATTTTGCATCTTCAGGACTAAAGGTTATAACTTAATCAAACTTAGATAAGGTACATAACTCCCCTCAGAATCTTTTCTTTCGACCACTAGACATGGTATCTCCTCTGAATATCACGTTTATAACTCCAGAAACTTGCAAATGTTTTGATTTTCTTTTTTAAGGATTGGTTGACGCGTTCCAAAAGATGATGCCTAATGTCGAACACATATTTTGTGTGAAGCATATGGTTGAGAATTTCAAGCCATTTTTTAAGTCTGTGGATAAAAGGTTATTATGGAATTCAGCTGGTTCAATAACCATCAAAACTTTTAAAGCAAATATGCAAAAAATCAAGGAGGCCGACCATAAAGCTTATGAATGGGCAATGAGTCAAGAAAGGAAGAGTGGGAGAAGACTGCCTATCCTGATATTGTGTCTAATATACCATGAAAACCCATTGGAAGGCTAAAAAAAAAAAAAGAATTCACTCCACTGAAGAGCTAGTCAACCCTTACAGAGTGTCTCGGGCTAGCACTGTTGTATTTATGTAGAAACTATAGCAAACAAGGTCATAATGTATATGAGAGGTTGCAAAGCAGGCATAGTTGGCGAAACAACATGGCAGAAGAGAATGAGATTGAAGAAACAAAAGCAAAGCATGGTAATAAAATTTTGTTTAGATTATTTAAAATAATTTTTTTTTATAGTTGCTTGATTTTTTTCTTTTTTGGGAATCGGTAAACACAAGAGGAAGAAAAAGAAGGGTGTCATCTACTACCCATAAGGATGCACCATCAAGTTCACAGCTAACATCCTAGTGAATAGGTTTCATACATAAGAATGAGTTCTTCCCAATCAACTTCATCTTCATTCATGCAGGTACTGCTTTTTCAATAAATTTACTTTCGAAATATGTTGACATTTGAGAAACATAATGGAAATGTTTATTTAATATGTGCAGGATGCCAGGAGAACTCAGTCTAGCTTATCCTAAGACTTTTCAAGACCAACTATTGGAAGTGCTACAAAAGTTTTACCAAACAATCGAGCATCTAGAGGCACAAATTTAAAAAGGGCTTCTTAAAATAAATGACAGCTACACCATTAACTTTATCTCATATTAGGTTGTACCAAACATATTTTTTGTTAACCGAGTTGTTTTAGATAAACTTGGATATGATGATAAGTGTTGTTGGTGTTGATATGATAGTAGTTAGACATATTTTTGTTAATCGAGTTATTATAACCCCAAACTTGGTTATGATGATAAGTGTTGTTGGTGGATAATGGCACTATTTAGACATATTTTTAACCATATGTTGATATCAGATTACTTTAGTTATATAAGATGTGAAGCATTGTTTATGGTTAGTTGGCATTTTTTGGACATGTTTTTTGACATGTTTTGTTATCAATTTACTATTTGTTGGCACCTTTTAAAAATTTGGTAATAGTTTTATGTTTATGTATATTTTAAACAGGTATTTGTTAAGCTTTAGTATAACCTAAACTCTACTTTTGACTAGCCTCATTATAGCACATGATAATGGTATACAAGTAATTCAACTATATTAAACATCTTCACTTGGACATTTCAACAAACACATAATATGCACTTTCACATTTACTAACCATTTTAACTTGGAAATTACAACAAACATCTAATATGCAATCTCACATTCAGTTTTAACACTTGCAATTTAACTTCACTTAGCTTCTTATACATCATAATAGCTACATTCTCATAGTAAATATAAGGTTCCATGAGATGTGCTTACATTAAGTACATACAAATACCAATAAATTAAAAATACCCACATAATTATCAACCTAAAACAACATTTTTTTGAACCAGATACAAGGACTCAATTCAGTTACCGACATCTGATTTTTGAGGAATTGCTTGTAATTGATAAAGTTCTTCAGTTCTTCATTTCACCTTCTAATAGTTTAACTTGCTGTTTCAAGCTCGTTATTTTTACTTGAAGTTCAACTTCGTGCACCTTACATTCCATAAGTTCATCCTCGCATAAATGAACTTTTTCTACCAATTGGGTAATTATTTTCAGGAGATGTTGGGGGATCGTTCCACTCAAAGAACTCACATCTTTAGGCTGAATCATACCTTGCACAGCCAAAAAATCTCTTCCCTCGATTTTGTGGAGTCCTAGATGTTCTTATGGTGAGAGGAATTCCATATCAATAGTTATCTTCTTCGTTATGGCTGCTACTTTGTGACGCTTGTGAATTCATCTTCAACAATCTCTATCTTTCTGATTTCAGTTCAAAGATTATTGATTTTTGGTGTCTAAATTTCAATTTAGGGATTTGGGGTTATAATAATCCCACACTTTGGACAACGTCGTTCTTAAAACCAATTTTCTTTTTTTTTTCCATGACATAAGCCATGTTGGATGCCACGTCAGGATTTGCAACGCCGTTACTGGCTTTTTTCATTTTGTGTTAATGGATAGAGACTCAGGGTAGTAAAATGTCATAAAAAATAATACAAGAGCATCTGTGTCAAACATCAAACCACATGGTAGAAAATTGTATTGTCCCCTATTTTTTATCAGTAACTCTTTACATCATACTCATAAGTTGCATGTTGTTCAAGATAAACTAGCTTGTATTTACTTATTATGGTATTCATAGTAGAATATAAATTGTATGTTAAGTATTCAATTATTTAAGAATGAAGAAATTATAGAAATTTGATTTGAATGAATCTCAATTTTTAGGATTCAAGCAACCCATAATAGCTTGTTGTGGCTATGGAGGACCACCATTTAAGTATGATAATCGGGTTAGTTGTAGGCAAACAAAAATTTTATATGGGACTATAGTCACTGCCAAAGCATGCAATGATAGTACTGAGTATGTGAATTGGGATGGAATTCATGTTAGTGATATGCACTAGGTCAATCATTTATGATTATGTATTGACTTTATCATTTTATTAATAAAGAGGCATTTCCATTATCATTTCTTTTTTATGATAACTAAATGAATAGTTAATTCTTTCTAAGGTCATCAAGTATGTGACTTGATAGTAAAACCCTT
>CATIWK010116597.1:0-10713 GCA_949634005.1 Mallotus japonicus
CAATCTATTCCATAACTTAGTTCTTAAAAAGCTAAAAACAGATTTTTTGGACCGACTAATCAAAGATGGAAGCCCTAGATGGCAACCAGTATTACGAGGATTATAGACTTGAAGAGCATCCATAATGGTTTGTTTCATTCCACCCTCCGCGTTTGAGCTGAAAAATATCCCAGACTTTTGGAAATTGATACTTTGACTAGAATCATGCTCATATACAGAAAGCACATCTATCATTGCTTGACATTCTTCTCTTGAAGCCTTAAAAAAATAAAAAAAAAACTATCATCAACAAACAAAAGGTTAGGAATTGAGGGTGCCCCTCTACTAATACAGCAGCCATGTAACAGTCTTCTCTGTTTAGATTGCTTGATTAAAGCAGATAATCCTTCAGAGCACAATATAAAAAGATATGGTAGAAGCAGGTCACCTTGATGAAGACTCTTTTAGGAATAATGGGTCCCACCTCCTCACCTCAGTCAAAACATGATATTTAACAGAAGTAATACACATCATCCAATGAATCCATTTTGGGTGAAATCTCAATTGATTAAGAACAGCTCAAAGACAAGACCATTTTATTTGATCATACGCCTTACTAATGTCAATTTTAAATGCCACCTCCCCTTCTTATCATGAGTCTTTCTCTTCATGTAGTGAATTATTTCAAAAATTGTTACTACATTAATCGCCATGGAACAAAAGTTGACTGCTATTCAGAAATAATATGCGGAATAATGCTTTGAAATATGCTATGATAAATATATATATAAATTATAATAAGGACAGGGATACATGTCGCAACTCACGACATGCATCCTCTGTCGCGAATGGGCTTTATGCCCATTTTACCCTTTTTTTTTCAATTTTATTATTTTTTTTTGAAATTTTAAATTTTTTTTATTTGAATCTAAAACCTAGGTTGCACACGGGTGAACCCGTCATATATTGGTGAAGTTTATTTTATTTTTTGAAATCTAAAACCTAAGTTGCACACTGGTGAACCCGTCGTGTAAGGATTTAAACACCCGTAGCTTGTAAAATTTTTTTAATAATTAAATGAAAAAAATAATTTTTTTTTTGGAATCTAAAATCTAAGTTGTACACGAGTGAACCCGTCGTGTAAGGATTTAAACACCCGAAGCCCGTAAATTTTTTTTTAATAATCTAATGAAAAAAATTTTTTGAACTAGGGATAAAACGGTAAATATGTTGCGAATACACAAATAATTTCCCTTATGATAAATATACAGTAAATGTTGATAAAATATATAGTAAAACTTTAGGTTATTTAATATAAAATCTATTGTTATTGATAAAATATGTGTAGTTGAAATCAACATTAATTTGAAATTAATTTGGAAATAAATTCTATCCAAACGAATTCATTCTGTGTTA
This sequence comes from Mallotus japonicus, assembly GCA_949634005.1. Lineage (NCBI taxonomy): Eukaryota > Viridiplantae > Streptophyta > Magnoliopsida > Malpighiales > Euphorbiaceae > Mallotus > Mallotus japonicus. Next base: position 1,396 of record CATIWK010116597.1, read on the forward strand.
GCGTAAAGTTAGACAAAATTTACCCCAAATATATAATAAATCTATCCGGATAGAATCTGGCCAGGTCAAATTGGCTAGAAAAAGTCAATGACCGTTAAAAGACAACTATGACCTTATCTAATAGAGAGAGAAATTTTGATAATTTAATGGAGATTGAACTACACATCTCAATAATAATAAAAGAATAATAAAAGTGAACTAGGCTCAAAAGGCTGCATGTTCTTTACTTTTTGATTAATTTCAAGGTTATGTTGTTGTTTGTATATATTTTACCACCTAAAATTCGTCCCTTCAAATTTGTGCATGAACAAAAGTTCTCCTTATTCAATATTTATGAAAGCTTAAGCTATTCAGTGAGTTGCCCAGATGCAGCGGGATAAGGAGTTGAGATTCCTTACCTTAGATTTGGCTCTAGATTTTGTACTAGAGCATGGAAATGCCATGGTGCTCTCTTCATGTTGAAGCACTTGGAACCCATATCAAAAATACACAAGCAGCTGTTAAAAGACAAATTTGTACTGAGAGTTACTCAGAAAGGCACACCATTTTATAGACAAGGTTTGTGTTGTTCTTTGAAAAGCTACAACTCAAATTCTTCTTTGTATAACTACAAACAAACCCCAAAATCTGACTTCAGATTTACAACTGAAAACGCATTAGGGGTAAAGCAGCATCAACTACTTGTATGTTATTGCTTTTGAATTTACATGTTTATTCATTGTTCATCCATACGTCTCTAAGCAGTTCATATCTGATGGAATTTTGATTCCCCATTTCCTTCGATTTCCAGCTGAGCCTCGTTGGTGCTAGTGAAGACTGAGAACCATCTAGGAAATTGAAGACAATGGTGAAATCAATTCGTCAAGCTCATAATCACTGGTATGCGATTTTCTGAGCAACGAACCACTTCTTCTCAGCTGAGATTGACTTGCAGACTGCCTAATAGTGTCATCATCGTCGCCGTCATCACCACCTTCACCTTCACCATCATCATCTTCATCATCATCCTCCACATCCTCTCCTTCATCATCATCCACAACCAGAACCGATGGTCCACCAGAAGAGTGCAAGACTTGCACATCATCATTGTCCTCTTCTTCATCATCATCTTCAACTCCCTCATCATCTTTATCACCTCCTTCACCATCATCATCTTCATCATCCACTAATAACACTGGTGGTCCACTGGAAGAGTGTAAAACCTGAACCTCATCACTCTCATCATCATCATCATCGATGCCTTCATCATCGTCATCTCCACCTTCACCATCATCGTCATCATCATCATAGTCGTCGTCTTCATCAGCTGAATGAATTGGTGCTCCACCAGAGGAGTGTAAGACCTAAACATCATCGTCGTCATCGTCTTTGTCTTCGACTCCTTCATCTTCCGCATCATCTTCCTCTTCCAAGCCTATGATTACAAGAAAAATTCAGTTCTTGCATTAATCCTTCTATTCCAAAAAAATAAAATAAAATAAAATAAAATTCAGTAGTTAAATTGAGAGCAATTTTAGATCCATGTTATCCCCTAGCAGTTATCTGGAGTTAACAAGTTCTGGTTTTACAACTCAGGCCGAGAAGGAAGAGATGACCGTGGTGGTTCGGGTAGGTAGTGGATTTAGGTGGTTTTGAGTAGTAACATTTTTTGCAGTAACAATGGTGCTAATGGGTAGTGGTGGTGTTGATGGGTAGTAGTGAGCGGTGGTGATCATGGATGGTGGTGGTCTTACGTGGTGATGGATTTTGGGTGGTTGTGATTTCTTTTAATTAAACGGAGAAGAATTATAGGAGGGGAGAGAAAGAAAAAAATAAATAATTATAATTATGATCTCTCTCTACCTTTCTCTCTCTTTTTCCTAGTACTTTTCTTGATTAGTGTATGGAGTTAGTTTCAATTTAAAATTTTTTTTTTAGAAAGGATATTATGGACATTGCATGTCTGTAGTTTATCATTAATAGCCCTCATACTCCACCTAAAATTACATTAATATCCTTTCTAGCCAAAAACACTTGGCTAGATTCTATCCGTTTAGCTTCACTCCCGGATATATAAGGATAAGGTTCCTTTTCCCTACTCGCGATAAGGAACAGAAAAATTATGGGGTCATTTTACCAAAATGATCTCTATTTAAATAAATAGCCCGTGTGTATTGGGGACAAAAATAGAAGAAGAAATTTTTTGATCAAATTATAGAGACTTAGACTATAATTTTACAGGAACCTAGGCTGATATTCATCGCGAGTTGCGAAGTCTGTTGGTTTTAGAAATTTGGTTATTTCAGTCAGGTGTTCACACATGGCTTCTTCTTCTTCTTCTTCTTCTCCTTCTGCCTCTTCCAGTGTTCGACACAAATATGAAGTTTTCTTGAGTTTCAGAGGTGAAGACACTCGCAATACTTTTACTAGCCACCTACATGCTGCTTTGTGTAGGAAACAGATTAAGACTTTTATAGACAACCAACTTGACAGAGGAGAGGAAATCACACCGGCCCTTTTGAAAGTTATTGAAGAATCAATGATTTCAGTGATCATTTTCTCAAAAGATTATGCATCTTCTCCATGGTGTTTGGATGAACTTGTGAAGATAATTGATTGCAAAAATGTTTGCAAACAAATGGTTTTACCCGTTTTCTGCTCCGTTGATCCTCAGGATGTAGCTCAGCAGAGAGGCAGTTTTGGTGATGCATTTGCAAAGCATGAGGAACGTTTCAAGAACAGTGCTGATAAGCTGAAAAGTTGGAGAGCTGCGTTGACTGAAGCTGCAAGTTTATCTGGTTGGGATTCACTTGTGATTAGGTAATTTTCTGAATCCTTCTCCTGTAATTAATTTGTTGCTCATCTCAATATATTTATCATTAATCAGCAGACATCAATATGTATATATTCTTCTGCATTTCTTGTAGGCCTGAGTCCAAACTCATTGAGGAAATTGTTGAGGATATTTCAAAGAAATTGAATCGTGTTTCTTCGAGTAATTTTAAGGGTTTGGTTGGAATTCATTCACGAATTGAGAAAATTGAATCATTGTTAAGCATTGGATCATCATCATTGTCGTCGTCTTTGGATGTTCGAATTTTAGGAATCTGGGGAATGGGTGGTATAGGAAAAACAACACTTGCTGGAGTAGTATTTGACCATATCTCTGCACAGTTTGATGCTTGCTGCTTTCTTGCTAATGTTAGGGAAAAATCAGAAAAGTATGGTCTGTATCAACTGCGAAAGGAGTTGTTCTCTAAAATATTGGGTGAAGAAAGTTTAGATATTGGTGCGTATGATCTTAGAGCTAGTTTTGTTATGAGTAGGCTTCATCGAACAAAGGTTCTCATTGTTCTTGATGATGTGAATAATTTCGAGCAAGTAGAATTGTTAGCAGGAGAACACGGTTGGCTTGGACCCCAAAGTAGAATTATTATAACAACTAGAGATAAGGATGTTCTTAAGAGTAGAGTTGATGAGATCTATGAGGTTGAGGGACTAAATTACCACGAAGCTCTTGAACTCTTTAGCTTGAATGCATTTAAACAAAACCAGCCAAGAGAAGATCATATAACGCTGTCAGAAAGAGTAGTATGTTATGCTAATGGCAATCCACTGGCTCTAAAAGTTCTAGGTTCTTTTCTACATCGCAGAAGTAAGCAAGCCTGGGAAAGTGCATTGGATAAACTAGAAAGGATTCCAAATAAAGAGATTCAACATATGCTAAAAATAAGTTATGATGGATTGGATGTTGAAGAGAAGGACATTTTTCTTGATATTGCATGCTTCTTTAAAGGAGAGGATAAGGATTTTGCGAAAAGAATACTAAATGGCTGTGGCTTCTCTGTTGACATTGTGTTAAATGTGCTCATTGAGAAGTCTCTTGTAACTATTCTCAACAATAAATTAGAGATGCATAATCTCATACAGCGAATGGGTTGGGAAATTGTCCGAGAGGAATCCATTAAAGAGCCTGGAAAACGTAGCAGGTTATGGACTTCTGAAGATGTATGTCATGTGTTCAAGAATAACACGGTGAGATTGAAATGCTTAAAATTTCATTTTTATGATGTCTATGGAGCAACAAAATCCTAGAAATAATTTTCAAAAGTAAATTAAGTATTGAAAAGCTTTAACACGTTTGCACTAATTCTCGTTTTGTTATATGCTTTGCACTCAATTGTAGGGAACTGAAGTAATTGAAGGTATATTCCTTGATATGTCAAAAATGGGAAAAGTAGACTTAGATCCTAAAGCCTTTTCAAGAATGATCAGGTTGCGCTTTCTCAAACTTTATAACTCAATGATCATCAAAGTCTATCTTCCACAAGGTCTTGCATCTTTTTCAGATAAGCTAAGCTATCTCTACTGGGATGGATGCCCTTTAAGGTATTTTCCATCTAACTTTCATGCTGAAAATCTTGTTGAACTCAGTTTGCCCTATAGCCAGGTTCAATTGCTTTGGGAGGGACGTCAGGTATGCTTCTATATTTGGACATCAGGTATATATATATATACACACACGTTTATGGATGCTTATTTGTATCAGTTGGTTGCAGAATCTTGAGAAGTTAAATTCAGTCAACCTTAGGAACTCACAGCATCTTGTCAGACTAGCAGACCTATCACGGGCCCTAAATCTTGAATTTCTAAATCTTGAAGGCTGTATAAGATTGCTTAATGTGCCGTCAGCCATTGAATATTTCAAGAAGCTGGCTATTCTGAATCTGAAAAACTGCAGAGAGATCAGGACTATTCCAAGCTGTATAAATATGCATTCGCTTCAAAAGCTCAATCTCTCTGGATGTTCACTATTAAATAAGTTACCAGAGATTTCAAGAAGCGTAAAAGAACTAAATTTGGATAGAACTGCGATCGAGGAACTGCCAGTGTCAATCGAGAATCTTTCTGATCTTAGCTTATGGAGCATGAGCAACTGCAAAGCTCTTAGGAGCCTTCCAAGCAATATGTCTTTGTTGAAATCTCTTAAATGCCTTTTGGTCTCTGGTTGCTTAAGGCTGGAAAGCATACCCTTTAGCATTGAAAAGCTTTCTCAACTACAGAAACTTGACATAAGTGGTTGCAAAGCATTGATTTTTTTACCAGAACTTCCACCAAGCCTTAAGCTCTTAAATGCCAGCAGTTGCATTTCTCTCAAAACAATACCATCTTCCCTACTTTCTGTCTTTGCAGATAACCTGTTACCGAAATGTCCAAATAATCAGAGGTTTTGTTTTATTAACTGTCCAAGATTGGATCAGAATTCACGAAGGACCATTGAGCTTGATTCTCAATGGAGGATTCAGTGCACAGCAGCTGCAGCTGTAGCAGACTATCATCAGGTTTCTCTCTCCCTCATACAGATACATTGTTTCTATATATGTTCATATTTTATAGTATGACCAAAACATAATCACCAAAACGTAATCATTGTAAGAGAAGAACTGAATAAATGGCTTAAAAATTTGCTTCCATGGAAATCCTTGACTGCCCTTGTATATGAAAGCTGCAACTTGGAGCTTTAAGAATCAAGCAATCAGCAGCTCTTCTAGCTCTCAACAGTTAACGGCTATTAGTTTAATTAATTCATCAAAATCTTTTTGTCCAGGATGAAAAGGCTAGCAGTAAGCTTAAACAGATGAAACAAACTACTACTTACTGTTAAAATGGTAATGATTTTTCAAGGTATATGTTGATTTACAGGGGCTTCATTCACTGCCATCTATTAGTTTTTGCTGCTCCGGAGATGATATTCCCAAGTGGTTTCATTATCAAAAATCAAGTTCTCCAATCAATATCAAGCTGCCTTCAAATTGGCTAAATCCCAGGTTCTTGGGTTTTGCTGTATGTGCTGTTGTTGATTGTACGGATGCTGCAGAGATCAGTGACATTTACATTAGATGTGAATGTGATTTCAAGACCAATCATGGTGATCATCATACTGTTAGTTGCATTTTGCGAGGACTGCTCAACATTTCTGATGAACTGCAACAAAATTTTGTTAGATCAAATTATGTCTTCTTTGGCTATGATTTCAGCTTGTACCTGAGAACTGTTGAGAGAAATGATCCAAGAAAATCATACTATTACAGTGAAGCAACATTTACATTCTGCTCAAGGAAAGAAGCAGGGCATTCATATACCTTGCACAAGGCAAGTAAGTGTGGTGTTCATCTAATTTATGCTCGAGATGAAGAGGCAGAAGTCAATCCTTCATTAGTCAGTGCTGCTAATGAGGGGTCTCTTCCACGAAAAACTTAATGCCCTTATCTTCAGTTTTCTAATATGTAATTGCATAGTGATGTAATGGATCTGATGTAGTTAAAACTGAAGTTTTTAGACATAGCAATAGTCTGTTTTCAACACTTCTCGTACTAAATTTACCTCTTATGATAATATATTGTATCCAACGTGATATTATGTGCTTGATCTGCATAATTTTTGAATCTCTCATTGCTGTTCTCTAGCAGATGTTTTGCCCACCATGAAAATTAAATATGCATCTATCACTATTGTTGTTCATTTTCTTCCATCTACATTGGCATTATAATGTACGAAATTAAAATTTATGCCTCTATCGCATATTGAGGTCCAATCTGTTCCAGAATGCCCACAGCTTCCTCCATTGATGGTCGACGATGGTTTTCTGGATCAATGCATCTACAAGCTAGCAGAGCTATCTCTGAAGCCTCTTTAGGAGCATATTTTCCCTCCAACCTGGAATCCATTGCACCCTTCAATTTTCTTCTATTTGACAGATGAGGTCTGATCCACTTTGATAGGTCATGTTGTGAAACTGCGCGCTTTTTATCAATTGCCCTCATGCCTGTAAGCATTTCAACCAAAACCACACCAAAGCCATACACATCGCTCTTCACATTCAGATTTCCTGATCAATTACCAGTGGGTATAACCATGCAGTTTAAGGTGATAACTTTGAAGAAAATCAATGATACAACCATGAAAATAGTGCAAGAAATTACCTGTGGAAATGTACTCAGGGGCAGTATAACCCTTGGTGCCCATTACATGCTCTTCTAGTTCGTTATCAACTGTGCTTCTCTTGGCCAAGCCAAAGTCAGATATCTTCGCTGTATAAGACTAAATGTTGGATTTTGGAGAGGAGAAAAAGAACAAAAAACTGAGTAGCTTCAACATATAAACAAAAAAATTCAGAAATTGAAACAAAACAGAAAATTTCTCTCTTTTTCTTCAGACAAACCTCTCCTCTCCAGCCCTCTTTTACACTTCTCACTTACACACACTCTATACATTGCTTTTTTAAGGCACTTGAACACTACTCATCAGCTACTTATATAGACAACAAAAAATACCTTCACATTCTTATAGTTGCATTGCATCAAAAGTTCTAGAGTTTCTACAGTATCAGGACATCTCAAACATAAACAAACACGAACATGGAGATTCCAGACAACAGAAGTGTCATCACACCAACACTAAAGAGAAAAGAGGTTGATTCAAATATTCAAAATTAATTTCTTAACATTACGAGCTTTTGTTACAAAGGGTGAGCCTTGGTGCAATGATAAGATTGTCTCTTTATAATTGAAAATCTATGGTTGCAAGTTATGTAATTATCCTCTCTGCAGAAAATATCGGGGAAATGTGAACTGGGATGCAGCACTTTACCTCATCAAGTAATATATTTGAAGACCTGAAATCTCTGTAATTTATAGAATTCTCCGGAGCATGCAAGTAAGACAGACCTCGAGCCATTCCTATCATAACCTTAACCCTTGTTTTCCATGGTAGCAGATACTTTTGTCCCTCTGCACAATAAGAATAAAAATCCAAAAACATGGGGTTGTCTAATCAGTAGAAATTGCAGGATTGTAGGCCAACGTTGGTGTTTTTGGCTAGTTTCAACTCTATAAATAAATGGAATTTGTGAGTAGCTCATACTTCCAAACAAATGGTAATTCAAGCTGCCCTTTTTCATGAATTCATAGACAATCAGGAAATTTTGATCTTCGTTGCAAAATCCCGGCAGCTTTACGATGTTAGGATGAGATAACCTTCCCAAAATATTGATCTCTGTCTGTAACGAATATATGACAACAAAACAATAAGCATAATATTTATGGATATAGAAAAGAAAACTGTTTTCAAGTGTCAATATTTTGTAGCACATTGAATCATTTACTCCTTTACTATGAGGCATGCACTTGACCGCTAGAACAATGCCTCATATATGGAGGTCAGATTTTTTATAGAACTGTCAGGTTTTGAATGCATGGCTCTTAGACATGCATTAAGCCACTAGAATAATAGTCAAGCCTCTGATATAAAGTATCCAAATTGAAACAAAATTAAAACTTGGTGACCATGTGTATTTAACCCTCTATTAATCTAGGTATTATAGAGGATGATGTGACTGATATTCCTACATATCCAACCTTTAGTTGACACATTATCAAAATCCTGTGATATTTAAATAGAAAATTAGTGACTAAAAAATCGAATTGAAGTTTAGTACCAGCCAAACTATTATCAAGTGAAAGTTTGGGTACCACAAGTATAACAACCCAATATCAATAATCAAACAGTATTACCCTCCACTGTAGAAATCCTTGCTTGCTGCTTTCATCCAATTTCTTAACAGCAATCGCAAGTTTCTTGTCCTCCTGAAGTGTCAGGTTCTTGATACAACCCTTGTACACACTGCCAAAGCCTCCCTTTCCCAGGACCATGTCACTTCTAAAATTGAAGGTTGCAGACTTTAATTCTTTGAAGTTTGAAAACCTTCAAGTTAGAATCTGTGGTTATTTCTCGGTCTAAAAGACTCATATTTTCTATTGAAGGTAGGAATTGTGCGAGTTTTTTGCGCCGTTTAGCTCCAATTGCTCCACTTGCTTGAGATATCCAAGTTGTAATATTTGTTGATGCCAATGCCATAGAAAACCAGATGGCCGCAGAAATGTTGCCATCCAAAAATGATACATCCCCTGAGGACTTGGAAGGAGACCCTTGAAAAGAGTAAGATAATAATATTTAAAAATCATTTTTATTTGTTCCAAACAGAAATATAGCAGTGCTTATTTGGCAAAGATTAGTGTCCTCATCCTCAAAAGATTAAAGTAGCTTGCACATCATAAATCTAAAACACAGAAAATATCAGAACAAAAAAAAAAAAAAAGTGGATACAATATTTCCAAGTGAAAGTATTCTACCATCAATGAGATTGTTAGTGGTGTTAAGAGGTTGATCTGGACCTTGGATTGGTTTTGCAGCTGAATCTGGAACTGCTCTTGGACCGGCAAAACAACTGAAGCAAATTCCCATAAGAAATGCTATATCTTGGCATGATTGGTGAACTTC
>CATIWK010116599.1:0-10791 GCA_949634005.1 Mallotus japonicus
TAGACTTAAGAATTTTTTTTTGATTTATGCAAAACAGGTGCTAATTGAAAATCATCTGCACTATCGTCACCTTCAAGAGAAGCTTTCTCATCAACACGAACACCAGAAGAACTTAATTTTTCATCATTTTTTTTGGAGAAAAAACAACCCACATTGAACTTCTCAAGTTCAGCAGCAGTAGGAACAATATCATTCAACTTCAACTATAAAAAAAAATAACAAACAAAAAACAAAAAAAATTAAAAAAAAATATTTCAAAAAATATAAACCAAAAACAACAAAAATCTAAAAAATTTACCTGAGAAGAATCTAAACTGAGAATCTCAGAATTAAGCTTCTTAAAACTCGGAATAGTATCCGTATGCCAATTCAATACACGAGGAATTACAGAACCACTGTGATAAGCTAAAACATTCTTACAATACCCACATAATTCATAAAACAAAACCTGAAGAGCTAACGGAAAGCCATTAAGCCTGTAATAATGATAACCGACCCCTTACTTCTAAAGCCTCAACATCTTTCCCTTCATAGATTCCAGAGTAAAAGAAAAAACATCTCTGCCCCAACAATATTCATTAAACAAACCAGCATCCACAATATTAAGATATTCTTTATTAACAAATTTATCCTTTGGTGATGTAAACAAATACATCACTATAAAATAAAAGCACTACAATCTTCACAGCATCTTCATCACATTGAAAATTTCCAGAAAAAAAACATTCTTTAATAGCTTCCCTCTTAACTTTATTAGCACCATCAAAATACTTTTCAATCAAAGTATTCTTCTCATATTTAGCAATACTACTTCTATCAAAATCATCAACACATTTAAGACCAGTAATAATACTAAACTCTCCAACAGAAAACCTCATATTATAACCACCAACAGAAAACCAAATCTCATCATTGGCAGGATGACTAACCTCCCTCAACAACAGGCAATGCACAACCTGACCTTGGAGTTTTAATTCCTTCATATCCAAAAAGTGCCCAAAACAGGTACTTCCAAATATCTTTAGTTGATCTGCATTTAAATGCTCTTTTATCTTCGCAATCACATTATCATTCATGTCTGTACATACTTTGCTCTTAAAACGGGCTTCAGGTTTGATGAAATATTCAAATTTCTGAAAAAAAAATATTAAAAACTGAAAATAAACAAAAAAAAACACAAATTAAAAATCATAATGATATAATAACTGTTAGAGGAAAAACAAAACACAATCAACAAAATATACAACAACAACAGTAAACAAATTTTTATTTCTAATTTCTAACTATTATCAAGAAAAATCAACCAAAAAAAAACAACAAAAGTAAAATTAATAATAATAATAAAAAATACCTTAAACGAAGCATCAACTTCCTTCAAAGCTTCTTCATCAAACCTCAACTGTTTCTTCTTGGATATTTTAGCAGCATGCTTCTTCTTCTTCAAAAATTTACCTTCACTCTTCTTCGCAGATAATGAAGAACGAGTGACATGCTTCTTCACCGACAGAGGAGAAGAAGAAACATCTTTATCTAAGCTAAAAGATGATCAATTACTAACTTTAACCATTTCTAAGAATCTAAACAAAAACTAACGAAATATCAAATATAAAAAGAGAAAAACTAAGAACTGAACAATGTTGCCGAAAATGAGAAGAAATCAACTTAAAAAACGAAGAAACTTGTAAAACCGTCAAAAAACTGAAAGAGCACGATGAACAGCAGAAACCGCCACTACATGCAACAAATCAAAATGGAAAAAAAATACGCTAAACCTATAAATGAAAGAGAAGATGAAAAGAAAGCTAAAATTGAAAACCGGAAAAACAAAACTGAAAAAAACAATTGAGCCGGGCCACGAACGAAATAAAATGGGTCAAAAGGACTATACAGTGAAATTTCCTCATACATACATACATATATATATATATATATATATCCACTTAATTTTATGTATATAATGAAAAATACATTTACAATTTTAATTTGGCCCATAGATCATAGGTTTAAGGCCTATAAGTGATTATTTAAAAAAAATTAAGGACAAAATTAATGGACTTTACACTTTCTTATACAAAAATATCTGCATTATACAAATATTTAGCAAACAATATACAATAAATATGTGCAGGTAAAATGCTTGCATAATTTTTTCCAAATAAAAAAAGAAAAAACCCTAATTGCAGGCACAAGCAGTCCAGACAATGTCTCCACCATAAAACCAAATAAATCCCGTGTAAGAATAATTAAAAAGAAAATGCAATTGAGGCTTAGAATATAAAACAACATTGAAAAACAATAGTGCCAGATAGAGAGATCACAGAATGTATACACAGATTCACAAGTTATGAATATGTGAAGCAAATTGCTTCCACCCAATCTTTTAAGAAAATTGCTAAACTTAAAATTGAAACAAATAAATAAATAATTATTTTCAGAAAATCATCAAACAACATAAACATGATAATAATTCAAATAAACACAAAAAATCAACATTTTGTTTATTAAATCGTCTAAAATCTTTCAAAAAAACATGATTTTAGGTGGCTTGTTCTTCCATAAATCATTTATCAAATAATACAAGAATTTCTCTCAATTTTTTTCTAAAGTTTTTGTGTTGAAATTTGTTTATTTTTCTTTAAGGCTTAGTTGTGTACTAACCTTATTTATTTCTCATGCTAGCTCGCTCGTTAATTGACCATCCCATAAAGAAAGAAAGTACTTTTTTAAGTATTTTCCATTGATCGGTCTTTTATACAGGCTTCTTTCACAGTCAGCTAGTTGATATGCTCCGCTTTTCATTACCTGAATGACAAGAAATAGACATTTCCAGTTTGGACTCCATTTTCCATAAGCATTGTCTTTTTGGCCGATAGGTAAAGTTACTTTCCAAATGAGGTCTCTTTCTTTGAGATACTTATGCTTCACTCGCCTATTATATGCTTGTTCCACTCTTTTCTTTTGAATTACCATTGGTTCATAAGCAATTAGCCTCTCTCCATCCAATTGATTTAGTTATTGTAACATGCATGAACTCTCTACTCCAAATTTAAGATATGGTTGCCCTTACTTTTATGGCTCTCTTTTTAATTTATGTGTTTACAATAAACTTAATTCATCAATTCCTTAATCTTTTTTTTTTTGCCAGGGAGGTGGAGGGGAGGGGATCTGAACCCTCTATTTATAAACAGAGCCGACCCGTGACTGGAACTAACCAGCTCTAGGTGGGTAATTCAACATTTAATGTCTATAAGATTTGAACTCATGACGTCGAGAATCATGGATTAACCCCTAACCACTTGAACTAAGTGGTGGAGGGTATCAATTCCTTAAACGCTAAGTAGATAAAAATCACAGCTTAATCCCTTGAACGTTCTATTGCCATAGTTAAAGTTTTTCTAGATATGTGGACTCAGTCTTTTTCATTTGGTGGCAACCCATGATCTCTTCCTTCTTTTATATTTTTTAATATTAAATAAATCATATATAAACAAAATTATATGATTTTTAAAATCAAAATTTTTTACACCAAAGCAATAAGTTCAAATAAAAATATTATAAATGATCTCTTATTAGTTGTTACGTAACGAATAAAGTAAAGCATGTAGATGACGACAAAATTTTACAAATGCGTTTTTCTATTTCATCAATCTGTAACCAATTAATCAAGTTGATGTAGAACTCTAATTTAGTATTTGGAGTCAGGTCGTTGTATATCAATTCCAAGTCAAGCTTCAAATGGATTCAAAGATAGTGGTGGATATCATCAAAGCTTAATACTTTCTTTTAATAATAATAATAATAAATAAATAAATATATACAAAATTTCACATTGAACCATAATTTAGTTGAAGTTAAAGCATTCCAATTAATATATACTATGTTGGATTTTCATCAATTAATATTCCTTTTTTTTTATATTTACTTTTTTTATGATCCGCAGTGAAACACGAATTAATTTTAGTAATTCAATAAAATTATGCACAAATAGATTTTATGAAATTAAATTGTAAAAGACATTAAGTCAAAAAATATAATAAATTAAATCTAGATTTTTTTTTATCATATTACAATTGAGAAGGAAAGGCCGGATTAGAACTTGAATCCCCCTCATATACCTTAAGAGACTTGGCTACTAGGTTAACAGGAGTTAATAGGACATTATGTTGAGAAAAAAATACCAAAAAGTAAAATTTGTGTGATATAATAATAACGTGTAACTTTTCTCTTTTTAAGTTAAATGAAAAATGAATCTTATAAATTAATTATAATATGTTTTCAGCATAACGTAAAGCAATTTTTTTTTTAAAAAAGATCTCGAAATACCCTTAAAAATAAGCTATTATCTTACTAATAATTTCGGCTCTTTGACAAGATTTTTTCTTTTTTCTTTTTTCCTTTTTCTAAGAACAGATGATATATATTTTTATATATAATTTTATAATTTAAAATCAAGAAACATATTAATTTTAAAATTTTTTAAAACTAAAACATAAATTCGAAATCTTGGATATAAAAATAATCATCAATATTAATAAGTTACTACTTTTTCTAAAAAAAATTAATAAGTTAATCCTTAATTGTGACTAAGAGCGCACTTGAAAAGCAAATTTTGAAGAGTTTGAACACTTTTTTTTTTTTTTTCGTTTTTGTTGCTTTAAGTAATGCAAAAGATAAGCTTAATTATTTGTTCGAAAAAAAAAAGATAAGCTTAATTACTTTAAAAAATTTTAATGCATCAATTGCCTAAAGCTAAAATTTTAAGGTGAAAGTGAGAATTTTTTTTTTTCTAAACATGAGCTAGGTGTTCTGGGAGGGTTCTAAAATTTTAAGGTGAAAGTGAGAATTTTTTTTTTCTAAACATGAGCTAGGTGTTCTGGGAGGGTTCTAACTGTGAGAGGCGCAGGTTTACCTCAAAAATTTTAAAGTAGCTGCGTATCCAAGGTTCGAAACCGAGACCTCTAGTTAAGCTAGAAGAGTCCATCACCAACTTATCCACACCTTTGGGTAGTCAGAATTTTGTTTGTGATGCCTAAAGGATCTCAATTTTATTATTGTTTTTAGATAGGGTTAATTGGTTTATGCTGAATATTATAAAATTCTTATACTATTAATTAAAAAAAACATCAAAATAAAGTTGTATTTGCCTTTTTAATGGTTTTTTAATTATTTTATTTACATTAAAATTAATTTTTCCAGATTCCTCTTCTCCACAACATGATGTTCACAATTGTGTGTAATGCAGCCTACATAATAAAACATTGGTGCATTTTAATTTTTATTATTTTTATAATACTTTTAAATTTTATTTTAAACCTATTTTACTCCTAAAATTTTACTTTTAATTTTATTTAACCCATTTAATAATATAATGAAAAATAAATAACATATCAAACTAATAAAAATATTATTAAAAATTAAAATAAAAAATTGAAAAATACTTCTTTAATCATATATTTCTATATTTTTGAATTAAATTTTATTCAATATGTGTAAACATTTTATATCTATATCAGCATTTATTTATAAAATATATTAATTTTATATGTATCATAATAATTTAAAATAAAAATTAAAAGTGCTAAAAACCAAAGTTAATTACATAAAACATAGGGATAAAATTTGTTCAAAAAAAAAAAAAAACCATAGGGATAAAACCATGTAATTGACCATAAAACAGTTTTGTATCGCATTGGAGGCGGAAAGGTCCAAGCAATAGCATCCCAAACGTAGTCGTCAAGCAAATTACCAAAAGTCAAGAAAGGGGAAAAAATCCAAATTTTAATTAATCCATATATAAACCCCATAATCGATCATCTTTACTCACTACTCTTCTTCTCTCACTCTCTTCACAATGTCTTCTTCTTCTTCTTCTTCTTCTTCATCGATGGCGAAACTGAAGATAGCAGGGATATGGGTTGGTGTAGTGGAAGTAGAATTGGAGAACTGGTCTGTTTCCATGCTGAGAGAAGAGGTCTCAAAGCGATCGAATATGGGTACTGATTCGATTAATTTAATATGTGCTGGTAAAGTTTTGAAAGATGGTGATGGTACTGAAAAGCTTAGCCAATTGGGTGTCAAAAATAACTCTAAAATTCTTGCCACTCGTGTTTCTATTGAAGAGGGTAAGTCTTTGAACCAGGAATTAATGGCTGATGAAGAACGTAACCGCAGGCTGGCTCGAGTCAAGTGAGTTTTCTTATTTTCTTTGGTAATTTTTTCTTAATACTAAAGATGGTATCTTTGATACATTTATGACTTTTATTTTCGGTTTTGTGTTGATGGGTTGTGGTTTTTTGACTTTATTGTATACGTTTAAATTTTGGTTGCAATTGGTTTAGTGTTGAGGTGCAATGTTAATTGCTGTTTTTTTTTGTGATTTCTGTTTTTGTGTCTGTAAGTTCTTTTGCTTTTTTATTTTGTTAAATTTGTGATTTGTGTGAGTGTCTTATGGGGTACTTGACTTGCTATTGATGTTTTCTTTTGTGTCGACTGGATTGCTGCTGATTATGATGGGTTGAATTGGTATTGAGAGCTAAATATATATGTTCTGTGTTCAAGAAGAATTTGGTGATAACGTTAAGTTCTTTGGAGAACTTGATGGATATCTGCAAACAATTTGATTTTGTTGGTTCACTGACTGCGAAAATATGATTACATAAGTAGATTGTTGATGTAGGTTGTTATTGATATAGACTTAACAATCTGGAACTCTTTTTTCAAGAAATTATGCCAAAGTTTTAGACTTTCATAGGATTGAAGTAACTTATTAATTGAAGCTGCTGTTTATGGTTCTACCTTTTTACCTTTTGCTTTGCAAAACGATTTTACATTTTTTAATTCCTATTATAAGGTAAGATAATCGGTTAATAGACAATATACAAACTAGTATCATTGGACACAGGGACGTGTAAATAAACACATCTTATTCAACAAGCACTGCCTTTTATCACTTGCTCTTTTTGAACCAATAAGTTATGTAAACAGAAAAAGGAAAAAGGTGCTCTGAAATGGGATGAATTTTGAGCTTTTTACTCTAGAAAGTAATAAAACTCAAAAAAAGTAACAGGAGTCATTTCATTTTACTACACTAAAATTTTGGCTTTTCTATATCTGCCACATAGTAATGGAGCTTGACATTTCTAATGTTTATGTCCAGACCATATTGGTTTGTTCAACTGGCTGATGGTTTAGAGATTACCTTTTGCTTACAGCCTAATAAGTTCCTGCTTCAGGATTGAGTATTTTATTTTCTAGTGTAACATGTTGATTTTTCCATAACTTGGCAGGGCAGCTGTCACTGCACTGTCCAGAAGACATGGAGAAGGATCGTTGCCAATTGAGGACTTTAATATAGAACTTGAAGATCAAAGTGGGCAGAAAGTGTTCTTTTCTGAGGCTGATAGACAGTATGCCATTTGTGCAACCTGTTCTTGTTCTTGTTCTTTTCCAGATTTTTACTCATTTGCGTACAGCTAGTCTATTTTAGGAGTTTATGGTCTATCATCCTATCACATTGGAAATTAAGATTTTAACTATTACATCACAGGGCAATAATGATGGGTCTCATGCTTCATGCAAATGGGAAGGGGCTAATTAGAAGGCAAATGTTTAAAGATGCATTAGAAGTGCTCACCATGGGAGAGGTTAGTTCACATCTATGTTAGTTTGAGAAACCTTGTCAATTTCTTTTATATGGTCTAAACCTATCATTTTGACTATTTTATTTACACAAGTGTTTTCTTTGTGTGTGCGCGCGCGTGTGTTGTCTGGATAGTTTTTCTTGCAGTATTGATTCAGATTTTATCCTGTGATTGAGAAAAGAAATCAATATTGAGAAATCTAAATTTTATGTGGCAGGAATCTTTCTCTCTTTGCAATCCCAAGTCTATTGAAGTAAGTAAAGCTATTACTATGCCATTTTCTCGATTTTTTTATTACAAAATTTCTTCATTTATCATCTTCTGTTCCTTGGTTCCAGCTTGTTGACAATATCCCTATATTGCAAATAGACATGGTGTGGTGCTATTTCATGCTCCGTGATATTGAATGGCTATCAGTTGCTGGAGTACGGCTTGAAAAGGCTAGAGAAGGGCTTGAACGGGCTCATGGTAAAGATTCTTCCCGTTTCAGACTCCTTCAAGCAGGTCGTTCTTCAGAGATTGCATTGTGAGTATTTATCATCATATTAGCTTTCTATATAGTCATGACTAGAATTGGATGCCAAGTGTCATGTTTGTTGGCAGTTCGAAGCTAATTCCTTTTTATTTCATCTTTTTAGATATTTGAGACTGGAGCTGTTGGAAGCAGTGGTGGCGTATCATACTGGCCAATTTGATAAATGCAGGCAGTTTTTGACCTCTGCACAAGCAAGATTCTTCCAGGTTGGACATAATTTGTTCTTTATTTTTTTCCCTTTAATCTCTATCCATCCTACTCCTCTATTTTGCTCTCTTGATTTTGCTCTTTTTTTCTATGGTTGTGTCTGAATTACTTCTCTTTCCTTTTTTATTATTGCACTCTCTCTAATTGTTTTTTGATGCTAGTAACAAAACTTTTTTTTTCCTTTTTTTACTCCTTTGTACACATTCCTGTGGTTGTTCCAGTTACAAGTGCCCGATGAAGCTTTATCAATTGTAATGGCTATGGGTTTTAAGGAAAATGATGCAAAGAGGGCATTGAGAATGAGTGGTCAGGATATCGAGAGTGCCATTAACTTTCTTGTTGAAGAAAAAGAAAGGAAAGCAAAGAAACAGGCAGATGATATTCGTCGAAAGGCTGAAATTAGGTGACTTTCATAAATTTGGCATTTGTTACATATGATACTATCTTTCTTTATGGTTTTTTAACTGGTCCTGTATTGTATGTTCACAGGGAGCAACATCGGTATGGAGTGACACCCTTGAATAAAGCTGTAGATCTCCAGAAATTGAAAGATTTAGTTTCTGTAGGGTATGTACTTTTTGAATTTATTACCAGTGATTTGCATCAAATATTTACAGATACAGAAGTAATTCGATTTGATACACTTCATATATCAGAATCAGACACTAATATTTGGTTTAGCATTTGGGAGTTACTGTTGCCTAAATGCCTCAGCTTCTCCATTTGAATAGGTCTAACATTTACCATTGCACATGCTTTTGGTAGGCAATTCTCGTAAGTGGTAGAAGTTGGTAAAATCTTATGTTTCTCTTAGCGGATATTTGACATCTGATGGATACCACAGTTTTGAATTTTGAATGCATTTTGTAATGTAAAATTGAAACATCATTAGCTGATGAATAACATCAATGCCTCTCTAGGTGCATAGACAATTGTAGCTCCAATAAAGGTGAAAAGTTCTTCAATTTAACAGGTTTGAGAAGGAGCTTGCTGCTGAAGCTCTTAGAAGAAATGAGAATGACAGTGAGAAGGCATTGGATGACTTGACAAACTTAGAAACTAATACAGCCATCCAGGTTACTCAAGTCATCTCTTGAAAGTGTTTAGGGGTTGGAGCTGTATTCAAAACTGCACCATCACTAACCTATTTTTCCACTTGCAGCGTGATATAGAATCGAAGAAAAGAAAAAGGCATCAACAAAAAGTAGGGACAAAAATTGAACAGCTTGTATCCATGGGCTTTGAAAGATCAAGAGGTATTAATTAAACAATTATATTCTGCAATCGCTGATTCTTAGTCTGTTAAGTGTTATACCGCCGTCTTTTCACTGACATGTTTTTCTTGCTTGTGGTCCATAGTGGTTGAAGCTGTTCAAGCTGGTGGCTCTGTGGAGCAAATAATGCAACAGTTGCTCACAGGATCAGGAACTAGCGCCAGAGATGCTGCTAACAATGGTGAAAGTACCTCCACACCTACTGCTGATGATGTCGAGGGTTCAAATCAGGCCAATTTAAGCAACGACAATGATATTGAAGTTCCATCAGCCAGTGAAACTGAACAGAGGGATGTGGAGATGGAGGATACAATTGCGGAAGAAATAGCAAAAGGAGATGCCTTATCTGACTATGACATAGAAGTCACAAAAGAAGGTGAAGCCATAAACGAATATATTGCTTTGCTGGATTCTGTGGGCAGCAGCAGATAGCTTCTTCACCAGAGTGAGTAGAAAACTTGATAGAACAATAATACCTCTCTGTCAATATATGTCAATAAGTAAGATGTGATGATTAAGTTTTTCAGAAATCAAGAGCTGAAATTGATGTAAATGCAAAGCTCTATTGATCAGCAAGCATTGCAGGAACAAAAAGTATCAAATGGATATAGACTAATTAAATGTTATTTTCTGGTCATGGAATGAGTGCATAGGCCAAATTGATACTTCATGGTGGTGATTTTGCTGTTAAATTATTAGTTAATTTTATTTAGGAATAATATTTTTTTTTTAAAAAAAACCCATCTTTTGACCTGAATTTCAATTTGATCTCTAAACAAAAAATAGTTACAAATTGTAGAGGGTTAAAGTTTACATGTCAGTGAGTCAAGTGATAATTCCTTTTTAAGGAGTATTATAAGGTTTAGTAGGCGGCGGGGTTTAGCGCGCGCCCAAGTGTTGGCGACCATCGCACTGTGTCGGGCCTTCGGCCCGCGTGAGAAATACAAAATAGGTCTAAGCCTATTCGGAGAAGGAGTCGACATCCGGTTCCGGGACACTTATACGGCAACTGGATTCCATGGAGGTTCCCAGAAGCCGTCATCAGAGAACGGGTTCGGAAACTGGGTATGAACGTTTGAATGTTCACCCGATCTTGCAATTGGCCTCCGCTTGTGTTCGTGGTTTATCATCTTTT
>CATIWK010116612.1:0-16731 GCA_949634005.1 Mallotus japonicus
TAATTTGCATAACTAAAAAATATTATAAAAAGTATATAAAATTATATTTACAAATAAATTATACCCTTAATGGTCATTTGACATACAAACAGCAACAGCTAATAAAATTTTACCAAACACTTCATATTTATCAGCTAACAGCTAACAGCTATCAGCTATCAGCTATCCGCTATCAGCTATCCGCTATCAGCTATCAGCTATCCGCTATCAGCAACCGCTATCAGCTATCAGCTGCTGTAAACAGCTAAACCAAACAGACCCTAAAATTTTGAAACAGTGTTCTAAACACAATGCTCCCAAAGATGAAGAAAGCACTATAATGTTGTATTGTATCTAACATTAATGCACTAAGGGGCGTTTGGTTCGTGTTTCGAAATTAGAGTCGGAATGGAAAATGAAGTGAAATTTTGAAGAAGGTATTTGATTCTCTAGCGAATGAGAATGAGAATGAAAATGAAAATGAAAATCAACATCATTAACAACTAAATTTTTTTTTATGAAAAATGTTTTTGTAATTATTTTACATATTAAAAATTAACTTTATAATTATTTTTATATATTAAAAATTAATATTATAATTACATATTAAAAATAATTTTAAAATATTTATTTATGAATATATTATTATAATTTTAAAAAATTATTATAAAAATTATTTATTTTTGATAAATATTTTTATTCAAACATTTAATACATATTTTAATAATTTATATATTTAATTTATAAATTTTAAAAAATAAATGTTTGACCAATTTATAATTGATTTGACTTGATTTTCAAGGAAATCAAAAGTCATTCCTTAAAAATAGAAGGGGAATGATAATTCCCATTGATGGGGAATCACATTCTCATTCCTATGTTAAAATTTAGTCAACCAAATACTAAAAATCAGAATCACCCATTCCGATTCCAATTTCTACCCTTATTTTTTACCAAACAAACGGACAAATTAACTTATTGTTATAACGACTGTTTTAACAAAATAGTTTAAGAAACTATACCAAAATTTTGAACTCTTATTGTTATAACAATTGTTGGAATCAATCATTGGGGAGCTGTTCTCTTTTAAGTTAAGTTTTAAATTTAATTTCTAGTATATATAGTTGCGTTAAATTAATTATTGAGAAATCATTGTGGTCCTACTCGAATCCAACCTGATTAGTGAAAGTTAATGAAATCTAAATACCAG
Organism: Mallotus japonicus; assembly: GCA_949634005.1. NCBI lineage: Eukaryota > Viridiplantae > Streptophyta > Magnoliopsida > Malpighiales > Euphorbiaceae > Mallotus > Mallotus japonicus. The sequence goes on from CATIWK010116612.1 coordinate 1,190, forward strand.
TAATTTAGACAAAAAAAAATTTAACTCTTAATTTTTAAATACCATTTAAATAACATAATTATTTTTGTATTTGTGTTCGTCGAATCTCTCGATAAGTATGAGTGTAAATTTATATGTATAAATTCATTATATCATAACAAATAAAAAGATTCGAACCAAAAACAGATTATAGCAAGTAATAATTAAATTAATCAAAGAGCCAATATAATTTAATGTGTAACTCACTTCTTGTGGATGAATTGGTAGTTTGATATGTTAACCAATGAAAACGATTAATTAATCCAAACAAACAAAAAGAGTTAGTTTCAACCTCTTTTGTTATATATATAAAATGAAAAATTTTTAATATATATAAAATTAGATTTGTGACATAAAAATACATATTTTTTTATTATTATTCTTCTTTTTTTTTTACACCACAAGAAGAAAAGAAAGGAGACTAAGAATCAAACACTACCCTCTACCAAATGTCTTAATGCCGTGACGGAATAATAAATAATCCATCTTAATCCGGCTAGACGTATTTTATTTTATTGATCAAATATAAAATACTTTAATGATATATATCATAAATTTTATTATAAAATATATTACACTTAATATAAACAAGAAAATGATCAGTTTTACAAATCCAATTGTGTAAGGAAAAAAAAAAAAAAAGTAGTGCCTATTGTAGGCATGGATGAGATAAATAAAGTTGAAGAGATACATGGGAATGGCAATTAATGGCGATCTTTTTCAACAATCTTTATGAATGGCCCTTGACAATGTCTCGGATGGGCAAGTAGAGGACCGCAGCCATATGCCCTTGTACCTTTGATACTATACTCTATAACTACAATCCAAAATGGATGTACCAATTATCCAAGCTATACCCTCTTCCCATCACTACCTATTAAATTGTGTCATCTTTCATTTTGAAGGCTACAATTTTACTCAAATTCAATTGCATTTTCATTCTTTCTAGTCTAGATTGATTACGGGGGGACCTCTTTGATAATAATAATAATAATAATAAGCTGCCATATAGCAAAATGAATTTATAAGTTTTTCTTCTAAACTATAAATCAAAATGTTATTTTCTTGATGTTTACAAGGAAAATAACCAAGTGGTATGGTATGTATTAATTATTCATTTATTATACATTAAGTGATAAGTACGTTAGATATTGATTGTCTAACAAATGGGTGCCTGATTTTTTTGCTCATTTGATTTATAAAGAATTTTTTCTTTTGTTTTTATTTCAATAGAAGACAATGTAGAAGATTTAGATTTCTATAATTTACTATTGAAAGAGAGGGGTGGAGATTTTTGCACTTCACCAATTGATTTTTGCACTCTATTTTTATTTTTTAGAATTATAAATTACATAACTATCCTCTATTGAAAATTTTTATTCTTTTATTAATTACAATTACTAAACCACTATTTTTTTTCATTTTCCTTCTAAAATTCATTGTTTGATGTTTAACATTTTAAAACTACTTGTTATTAAGTTTTATTTTTTGCGCTAATAAAATTTAATATAATAAGTTATTTTTTTATAAATACTCTTTAACTTTTAACTTATCTTGATTGTAAAATTTGTACCAATTATAGTAAATAACAAATCTTTTATTTTTTATGAAGAGGGTTTTTAAAATATCATATGCACATAATTTTATTTTTTTATTTTTATCATCATTTTTTAAAAAATAATTTAAAAATCAAATTATGTGATTAAAAAATTATTATAAAAATTCAACAATAATTCATCACATAAAATGTATTCATAAATTCAATAAATAGAGCTAAATTCAATTTACATGTAATTTATATCAAATATATCCCAAAAAATACTCTAATTAAATTATACTACGAAAAGTGTATTTGATAAAAAAAAATAGCGCTTACTTTTCTATTGTTAATATGTTATAGCACGTGTCTTAAAAATTAAAATTACAAAGATTTTTTATATGATGATTTTCATTAAATTTTTATAGTATATGTTTTTAATAATGTAATTTGATTTTTATATTATTTTCTAAAAAAATTATGATAAGAAAAATAAAAATAAAAGTGCATATGATATTAAAAAACTATTCATAAAAAGTGAAAATTTTGTTATTTTTTTATAATTGTCTAAATGAATTAAGAGGTCAAGAGTGCTTATAAAAAAAATAATTGACTATGCTAATTTTTTAATACAAAAAAAATGATGTAAGCTCGAGCACAAGTAGTTTTATAAATTTAAACCATAAATATTAAATTTAGATAAAAAAATTAAAAAGAGTATAGTTTAGGAATAGTAATTAATGAAAAAAATAAACATTTTAAATAAAGGGTAATTATGTAACTTAAAAATTTCAAAAAACAAAAGGAGTGAAGAAATAAATGGGTGAAGTGCAAAAATTCCCACCCTAAAAGAGAGAAGAGTGATGTGAAATTTAAGGGGTTGTTTACTTGTGGAGAACTATTTTCTGTTTTCCAAATTTTCATTTTTATGGAAAATTATAGAAAATATGGAAGTTTATTTTCATTTGTTATGTTTAAAAAACTGTCTTCCAATTTGAAATAAAACAACTCTTGTATAACTTTATATTAAGTTATTAGATAATTTTATGTAATTATTTTGATTATTTTAATTTAATAGACATAATATATAAATAATAAATAATACATTTATGAAATTACCAATTTACAAATATATAAAAGAGTTTAATTACAACTCAAGTTTATTCCAAATTAAATAAAAAATATAAAGTAATTTTTAATTGAAAAATACAAATTACCAACGTTTTTTCGATTCAAAAGTTAGGAGCATTAAAAAATTGGATAAAATTAGAAAAATAGGATATATTTCTAAAGTATTAGATAAGAATTATATAATCATATTATATGAAGATTTTTGAAATAATTTTTTTAAAAAAATCAAAAATATAAAAAATGGTGTTTGAGTGGATTCGAAAGATAGTCTTAACTATTGTTCTCCATGTTTAGAAAACACGCTTTTCATTTAAGAATAAAACAATGAAAAAATATGTAAATTAGATTTGAAATTATATTAAAATTATTGAAAACAAGAAAACTGTTTTCTTTTGAAAAACTTAGAAAATTCTATCATTTAAACATACAGTTCTATTTTCCAATTTTCATAAAAAAAAATTCTAGAAAACAGCTCTTATTTTCCATCAGTAAACAGTCCTTAACCACGTTACTATGATAATATTAAAGAATGGCTTAAAAGTATCTTTGTTTCAAGATTGAACTTTTTCGAGCAAAGCTCTAGGCAAGCAAATAGAGTGGCAGATTGGCTGTTGTGAAAGCACAATTTCTTGTTTTCTTGTAATGGTAACTTGAATCCTTTGCCAGATCATTTATAAAAAAAAAATTGAAATTTATTTAAATAAAATTTCAGGTTCGAATCCTATGTAGAAAGCCGAAATTTTTTTTACTTTCACCATATTTGAATTCTGAAATAGTCATCAATCTTTCTTTCTTCTCCTTCTTCCTCCTCTCGCCTTTGCTCCTGTTCCTAGTTCATCTGGTTTTGGGAGGGGGTTTTTTTGGCCTTTTTTAGTCAAAAAACCTCTTCTCCACTTCTTTTCTCTTGTTTTTCACCGTAGATCTGAAGTATTTCTTCAGATTTATTATAGTTTTTCTTCATATCTTAGGTATGAATAAATTGTTGTTAGGAGTTTACTTCTCCTTGTTATTCTTACAATGGAAATTTGTTCCCATTTTGAAGAACTTTCAGCTTGATCTACTCAATATACGAAAGTTTCTTCACAAGACTTCCAGATCTGTCAAAGTGAGCTTGAATGCCACCCCTCTCCATAAGGTATCGATATTTTGGTCCGATATTCCTGGAAATCAAGCATCTGACCTGTCCATTTCCATGAATGAAAGCTATATGAATGCTAAAATTTTGCGTTTCCTTCACTTAATTTTTAAGTGTATTTCTATTTTAGTTGTCTCTTGGGTACAAATCTTGTATTGTTAAGTTTATGTTTTGTTCTATCCTTGTCTGGATGGGTTGGTTCTACCGTTTTTGATAGTTTTTATATGTTATGTATTGTTTTTCATCTCTGTAATGATCTTTCTTTAGTAATGATATTATTTCTTCTAAAAAAATCTGAAATAGTCAGAATTTTTGTAATTTGTAACTAATTGTATGAAAGTGATCGTATGAAAAGAATTGTTTAAACTGAAGTGATCTAAATAATTGCTTAAATTACTATTAAATGAAAAGGTTTGTTTGTCAATTAATATTACAAACATAAATTTGGTAGTTAGAGAACATGTGAATCAAAGGAAAATTGGGTGAAGGAATGTGGTAGCTCAGACCAATGGTGTCATAGATGTTGATAGATAAATAAGGCCACTTATTTGGTTCTATTATTGGTCCCAAAATGTTAGCTCCTTTGTGAATTCTGAGAGAGATTCTACCCTCCAAAGGCCAGATCTATTACTATTAGGACTCAATTACCCTATATGGTGCCCCACAAACTAACTTCTACACCAAAACTACACCAAAATTTCTTTTTGTTAAATATCTACCAATATAATTTTGAACATAAAACACTTTTTTTTTTTTTTCAATATGAAAATCGTATGACTTAAATTTTAATGAAATATAGAGAGCAATTCTTCTCTATAAATTTATGCCGATAGAAATCAAATCTTCTACATTATGATGCTTTTGAAGAAAAGTTACGACGTAACTATTCTCTCATTAGCGAACACAAAACACCCTTAATTTCCTTAATTTAATTTAATTTTTGGTTGAAATCTTTTTTTTTTTTTGACCGAATTGAAATCTTATTTGGACTATGAGAAATTTGTAATTACATGTCAACAGTCAATAAATACCCAAGTGCCTTTCCACAAAAACACCACGTGGTGTTCCCTTAGATGTCTGAGGTGGACCATCCATTCTCGCAAACCCAGTGCTTCACCTCGCTCCCCTTCCCCAACTCTATTTATACCTCATTTTCTTTCCCTTTCTCCCCCCAAAATACACCTCTCTCACTCTCTTCTCTAAATCAAGAAAATAAATTCAAGAAATCAAGAAAAGAAACTCCTCTGTCTCTTTTCTTGCTTTCAAGAACTTCAACAAAACTAAACTAAAATTTTGCCATGGCTGCTTCTACTAGAGCTCTTCCTAATTCTAGTAACATTTACCCTCACCACCAGCCTCTTTCCTCTAATTCACTCCTGGGTTTGGGCTCTATTTCTTTTACCAACTACCACAATAAGGCCACTACTAGTATTAGTAAAAGACCCATCAAAATTCACTCTGCTTTACACACTCCTTCAGTCCTCCATTTCCCACCTGAGCAGCAGCCTTATACTAAACCTCCATCCCTAATTCCTAAAGATGATTCCTTTGTCACTGTAAAACGCAAAACCAGCCACCGTCAGCCGCCCCACTGGAACCTCTTTCAGAAAGCAGCTGCCATAGCTTTAGATATGGCAGAGAGTGCTTTAGTTTCTCATGAACGCCAGCATCAACTTCCCAAAACTGCTGACCCGCGTGTTCAAATCTCAGGCAATTATGCTCCGGTACCAGAACAGCCGGTTCGGCAATCACTCCCGATCGCCGGAACTATCCCTGATTGCATTAATGGTGTTTATGTTCGAAACGGTGCCAACCCACTTTTTGAACCTATCGCCGGCCACCACTTATTTGATGGAGACGGTATGGTCCATGCTGTCACCATCGATAATGGCAATGCTAGCTACGCTTGTCGTTTCACAGAAACAGAAAGATTGAAACAAGAAAGAGTATTGGGTAGGCCAGTGTTTCCTAAAGCAATTGGTGAATTACATGGTCATTCTGGTATTGCAAGATTGCTACTTTTTTATGCCAGAGGACTATGTGGTCTTGTTAATCACACGAAAGGAAGCGGCGTAGCAAACGCTGGTCTTGTTTACTTTAATGACAGGCTTCTTGCCATGTCTGAAGATGATGTTCCTTATCAAGTTCGTGTCACTTCCTCTGGTGATCTTGAAACTGTTGGCAGATACGATTTTGATGGTCAGCTTAAACACACCATGATTGCACATCCAAAGGTTGATCCTTTTTCTAAAGAGATGTTTGCTCTTAGCTATGATGTTGTCCAAAAGCCATATCTCAAGTACTTCAGATTCTTCCCGGACGGTACAAAATCACCGGACGTTGATATCCCTTTACCAGTGCCAACCATGATGCATGATTTCGCTATCACTGAGAATTTCGTGGTGATCCCTGATCAGCAAGTTGTTTTCAAACTTCAAGAAATGATAACTGGTGGCTCTCCTGTTATCTATGATAAAGACAAGAAGTCTCGGTTTGGGATTCTTGCAAAGAATGCCCATGACGCCAAGGATATTATTTGGGTCGAATCACCGGATACTTTCTGCTTCCATCTATGGAATGCATGGGAGGAGCCGGAATCCGATGAAGTAGTAGTCATCGGATCTTGCATGACTCCACCGGACTCCATTTTCAACGAATGCGATGAAAGTTTGAAGAGTGTATTGTCTGAAATCCGCCTGAATTTGAAAACAGGGAAGTCCACGCGCCGCGCAATAATTCAAGAATCAAACGAAGTGAACTTGGAGGCAGGGATGGTGAACAGGAACCATCTTGGTCGAAAGACTCGATATGCTTATCTTGCAATCGTTGAGCCATGGCCAAAGGTTTCAGGCTTTGCCAAAGTGGATCTTTTTACTGGAGAGGTAAGCAAGTATATTTATGGCAATAAAAAATTTGGTGGGGAGCCATTGTTCTTGCCAAGTAATGATAGCAAAGAAGAAGATGATGGGTACATTCTTGGTTTCGTTCATGATGAAAACAAGAGCAAATCAGAGCTGCAAATAGTAAATGCCAGGAATTTACAGTTAGAAGCTTCGATTAAGCTGCCATCAAGGGTACCCTATGGATTCCACGGCACATTCATAGACTCCAAGGACTTGGTGAATCAAGCATAGCCGTTTTTTTTTTAATTTTTTACTACAAAAGGGTGTTGTTATTATACATACTTTACTGCTTTTTATGTGTGAAAACAGGGAGATTTTGGCCTTGACCTTTGGCCTGGTGGCCAAGGTTTAGGGGTGTGGGTTGGAGGTTCGAGGTTCAATCCCTCCCTTCCCTCCAACATTTCTCCTCACAAATCCTAGAACAATATCTCTAAGATGTTTAAATGTTGAGCTATTCATCTAGGACTGGCTAGATCCAGTCATGGAATCGGCTCCATTTAGAGGTTGTAGAGTTTGATCCTCTCACCTCCATTCTCAAAAAAAAAAAAAAAAAAAAAAAAAAAAGAAGAAAACAGGGAGATTTTTACCTGAGGGATGATGGATATTTATCCCCGGTATCTCCTGGTCTGAACAACCTAACAACCCTTTTGTTTTTTTTGTTAATTTTTGTTGGTTGTAAATAGGAACCAGCTTGTAGCTTTTGGACTGTAGGTAGAATTGGAGCTCAGCTGGTTTCTGCTTCGTTTTACTTTTGTTAATTTGTATCTTTCATTTGCTTTATATTGGGTTAATTTCAGTTGAGTTTCTCATTTACAGCTTTTTCCTCATATAGATTTTACATTAATATTATTATGGCCTCTGGCTCTGAGTTGATCGTTTGCTGAAACATTCCATGTGCGAACAATTAGAGTGATAAGAGGGTCTTTGCCACGTTTTTTGCAGTGTATTGTGCTTGTGCAGGCCTTTCTCTTGTTTTGAAGGTTACGGCTAAATAAATAAATACTGTACGCCAATTAATTTCTATATGTTATCACTTTCAGCTGCTTCTCTTTTAATTTGTCACTCCGTAAAATTTTGTTATCTTCTTGCTCATTTCCCACTTTCAACCTTCCTTTTTATTTTTTATTTTTTATTTTTTTACTTGGTCAAAGGTTTTTGTACTTAAATATGTTCTCTTAATTGGGTTATTTTAAACCACATATATATTGCTGTAAGTATTTTTATTAAACAAAATATACAAATTTAGTTTAATTTATAAAATGAATTTTTTATTAATTCAATGTATTTATTATTTTTTTAAACTAGTTCACTAAATTTTAATTAATCCGATTCGACCCGAATAGAACTATAAGATCGACAAAATTCTCATAATAACTAATTTAATGCAATTGCATACATTACAATTAAGATTTAAAACATCATTTAAATGAAAACACTTTTTACGAATTAATTTCAACTTTTGTCGATATTTAAATTATTTTAAAATGTAATTAATCACAAATGCAGTAAAAATTAAAGTGCAAGGAAATTATTTTTCAAAAAAAAAATCAACTAACACAAAAAATTATTTTTTTGAAAAATAATAAACTGCATTAATAAGCAAGGCTATCTCTAGCCAAAATGTTTAATACATTAGGAGGAGGGGTAAACCACCCTTGAAGATCAGCAGAAGAATGAGCTAATTGTGCAAATGAATGCAAGCTCTTTAGCATATCGTTAATAAAACGAAACAATACTTTTGAAAAATATTTAGAAAGAACTAAACAATTATCAACGACTAAATCACAAGCAGAATTGCCACCATTAGGGCTACACAAACTAGACACCACGGATAAATCATCCAATTCAACAACCACAGTTCTTACATTGAATTGTTTTAGCCAGCTAAGAGCTTCATGGACACTCAAGTCTTTAGGCGAGAAAGAGAACCCAAGTAGATAATGAACCAGTAGCCAAGAAATCCCCTGAATGATTCCGTAACACAAAGCCACTACCAACACTCCGCAAATGTGAGAAAACAACAGCATCAACATTTAAAATTAATTAATATTGAGAAAAAAAAAACTCTATTTTAATTTAATTATAAAAATGCGTTTTTACTGGTAACTGACTAACAGCGAGTTAAGTTTAAGTTCAAAGACAATTAACTAAAACTATAGTCAAAGAAGTCAAATGCCCTCTGATGTGGTCGGTCTAAAGAGAGCGATTCAATCGAGAACTGATTGCATCACTCAATTGTGACCTTGTTACGTCACCCACCTATGGCATTAAATGACCACATATTTTTTTACGCGGAACTTTTTTTTTTTTTGACAATAGGTGAAGGGTGAGGGGATCTGAGCCCTCGACCTTTAAACGGAGCGAATTCTGTAGTTGAAATTAGTCAATTTTAGATGGATAGTTCAACATTTAAATACTTAAAAACGACGTCTGTAAGATTTGAACGTGACCTCAAGGGTCATGGGTACCTAACTACCTAACTTAACACCACAATATTATATTATTTTAATAAAAAATAGGTGACGTGGAAGTTCAAAATGTAAGGTTAAAAAGTTAATATATATATATATATATATATATAAGAAATTATTTGATATGTGTAATTGTGCCAAATTGAAAATGCACCCTTAAAATTAATTTTAAAAATTAGGTAAAAGCTAATCTTAAAAAAAAGTAAAAAAAATTGACAAAATTTATTTTTTTATATTTTAAAAAATAGGACTTGGAAAATTTAATGTATGAAATGAAAAAACATATTTTTAAATTTGAGTGCCAATATATTTTAAAAAATTATAAATAAAAGAACAAGCAACTAAAGTTGGTACGTCTTTATGTTAAAGTTTAGTCTTTTTGATAATTTTACATGCCAATGGAAAAAAAAGAACGAAAAAAAGACAATACTATTCGTTAAAAAAAAAAAAAAAGACAATACTATTACGACACGTTGTTCACAAGGATTTTTCTTTTTTTTTTGAACAAAAGGATTTTTCTTATTGATATCTTGAGCTTCATTATTTCTACATCCATTGAATTGAGAACAAAAATTGGAAATATTGACATTTTTAACAGTTTTTTACTTTATAAAATTAAAATTAAAAATTTCATAATTTTAAAATTTTGAAATATACGTAAAGAATGAACCTATAAGTTAGGTTAATCATTTAAAGGACCGGCCAAGGATAATTTGCCATCAGCGAATACAAATTTTAGTTACAATATCAATCATTTCTAAGAAAAAGTATCATCATCATAATTATCAAGAATTTTTTTTTTTTAAATCGGAAGGTCGTTTGAAAAAAAAAATAAAAAAAAATTGGAAGGTAATATCACCTTAGCAATAGATTGTACAACAGAAGCAGCTTTCCCTTTTTAAATTGATGGCAGTAGGAATCGAATTCTGCAACTTAAGATACTTTTGAAAATAAGTTATAATTTAACAACTCGCTTATTGGCATAATTATTAAGAATTTAATTGATTGGTGTCCTACGTATCATTTATTTTTGGATTTCAATCTGCAACGTCATGGAGTTAATATTTGAATTATAAACGTAAGAGATTAAATGAGATTAGAATTTATTTATATGATGTCTCACTTCTCAATGGGTAATAAATTTTTTCCTTTCACTGCTAATATTAATCACTAACTGTCGTAATAGTATGGATACTAATAAATAATATTGTAAAAAAAATGAATGTTGTAGTAAGTATTATTTTATTTATGATAAAAATAAAAGTATTATTTTATTTATCCATCATACTACTTTTCTTCCCTCCCTCTCGCACTCTCTTTATGAAGCAATCTTCTCCACAAACCACAAAATGCCAACTCATTAAGGAAAAAAAAGAAATTGAGTCAATACCACAAGACAGACAATGACAAGGAAACCCTACTAGCTCTTGCCATTGGGTTTCGTCAATTTTACTAAATATATATGAATTATTAATAATTCTCATTTTGCCGGAGGAGCAATATTGGCCATAACTTTGTGCAAAAAGTTGGTATTTTATTGGAAAATGATAGTGACGTCTATAGCCTTACGGTCTCATATCATACAGGAAAAAAAGAAAAGAAAAAAAAAAAACACATAGAGATGGGAGTGGGGAGTGTAAAAAGTCCCACTTAGCTTTATCGCAGGTTTTGTCCAAAAAGTCGATTCCAATTCGTTCACTATATTATCAAAAAAGATCAATTGGAAATAGACTTGCCAAAAAAGTCATTTTTTTTCTCTATTGTCCTTAGCTTCAATGTAAATTTTCTTCTCAATGCATTTCCACCGACTTAGCCAATTTTTCCACATTAATTTCGTGTAAGACTAATTTTACGATAATAATTATTATTATTTCATTACTACATTATATAGATTTTTTCTGGTATATGAATTGAAAGCTAAGAAAAAAGTTATCCATGTTACTTTAACTTCATGGTCAAAACTCTAATAGATAATTTAGGGGAATTCAATTAAAATTCTTATGAATTGACACTTTTATAATTGTAATAGGCTAAAAAAAAAGTATAAGCTATTTTTATTTAGATGTTTTCATGAAGAAAGCATTAATAATTACTCTCTATGTTTCATTTCAATTGTCTTTTGAAAAAATAGAACTTATTCCATTCTAAATGACTTTTTTAGATTACTAATAAAAAAACAAATTATTTTTTTCAATTTTACTCATATCTTGGTTTTAGAGTAAGTTTTCTAGTATTAGAGTAATTGTAATTTATACTAACTTTTAGTCTTTTTAAAGGAGGGTTATATAGTCATTTGTACCTATAATTATATATATTAAATATGATTCTTAATCTTTGTAACACTATTTTAATCTTTGTAACACTATCTTAAAAGACAATTGGAATGAAAGGGAGAGAGTAATTAATAAATTTTACATGCAATGGGTAGTTAGTGATGTTACCAAAAATGTATGTATGATTCTTTGTAATTAAGCAAAGAATTCAACTATGTAATGATGTGAAGTCACCTTCTCACTTTCATTTGCATGGTCCAACCACAGCCACATTAATTAATGTTTTCCCCTTATATATAGTATAGATGTATATACACACACAAACTGCTTGCTGTTTTTACAGGAAAAAGAATCATTTCTCCATGTGTAGTTGCTTGACTACTGTTGGCCTGTTGCTACGTACCCACACCGTTTGTGACCATAAAAATGGACGACGTACCACGAACTTAATCAATTCTTTAAAAAAGAAATAGAGCTTTGGCTGTGCCAATTCATGTATGGAAATGAACGTTCCACGTTTCAGAAGTAATTTTAACATTCAACTGTAAAAGAACTATTCAATATAACTAAGTGGTCCGTATTATTATTTTTTTTTATGTTTAAACGAAATTACCTAGGCAATTTCATTATGAAGTGGGTTTTTGGTAAAACCACATAATTTGAGGAGTTTTTTATTCCCTGCCGCGAGGAAAATCATTTCCCATAAAAATTTAAACCGTACAAATAGGATAATTAGGAAATAAATTTTTTTGAAGGGTACAATAAATGTTCCAATATGGAAATGGAAATGGAATGATGTGATAATGTTCTTAAACATATAATTCACATTTGATCTGCTCACTGAAGCAAATGGAGCAAACACGTTAGATCATGCAAGTACTACTTTATACGCATATATATATATGTCCACCGACCTTGGGCACGCGCAACAACCCTCATCTTGGACTTGGACATAATAAGATTAGCATCCCTTACACCGAAATTGAAGATGTTTTGTTTGTATTTTTATGTGGGGCTACTACATGTCTGTCATTTCTTTTTCTTAAAGGCATTTTACCACAAGGTGGAATAGGAGAAAAAAAATTGACATAACTAACACGCCAATGGCTGTTCATGTTATTGCAATGTTCAATCTTTGAAGTTTTGGCTTTTGCATGCCCACCATTAGTAGTGTCTGTCCTGTTTTGTTTGCAGCTTGAATTTGGTGCATTAAGTTACTGCATGTATTCACAGAGAAAAAAAAAAAAAGGGGTGCAACTTTTTATGGCAATGTTTACATGAAACTGACCAAATTTGAGAATTCAAACATGAATTGTTTTTTTTTTTTTTTTAATTGTTCTCTCTTTAGATGTCTTCCCACAGCCCAAAAGATTTCAAATAAATGGCTAAGCTAGTTAAGCTTGATGTAGCTATCCGTTTGTACTTGAATAAATACAGCACATTTTTTGTCCTTTAATTACCATAATTAATTGTCCTGTCCTGGAAATCTACATTTTGATGAAACTGATAATGGATTCTTTTGATCAGTTAAGCCTTATTTGGTTAAATTTTATCAAGGAATTCATTTCATTTGAAAATGAATTTCAAATGGAATTTATTTGCAAAAAATTTTTTATTAATAAAGTGTATTTAGTTTAAATGAATAATTTATAAAATTCATTTGAAATAAATTTTATATTTTGTTATATTATGTTTGGTATAAAAGTATGTTTGGTATAAATGAATTTCACAATATTTTATAGAATTCATTTGTAAATTCAAATGATGTATGTTTGGTTTAAATGAATTTTTTATGGAATTTATTTGCAATTCCAAATTTTTAAATTTGTGGAATTGATTATAACTAAACCAAATTCTATCAAAATGGTTGGAATTTCCAAATGAATTCCACAAATTTTAAGTCTACACTTTTAAATGACTAAAATACTCCTCCTTACTTTTATTTTCAAAAATATCTTTATATTTAAAAGGGTATATTTGACAAAAACATAAATTTAAGATTTATATCAAACATAATAAAACAAAATATGGAATTCATTTCAAATAAATTTTATAAACTATTCATTTAAACCAAACACACTTAATTAATAAAATTTTATTTGCAAATGAATTCCATTTGAAATTTATTTCCAAATGAAATGAATTTCTTGATGGAATTAAACCAAACAAGGACTAAATCTTGAATTCATGTTTTTGTCAAATATACCCTTTTAAATATAAAGATACTTTTGAAAATAAAAGTAAGGAGCGATATTTTAGTCATTTAAAAGTATAGACTTAAAATTTGTGGAATTCATTTAGACATTCCAACCATTTTGATAGAATTTGGTTTAATTATAATCAATTTCACAAATTTAATAATTTGGAATTGTAAATGAATTCTATACAAAATTCATTTAAACCAAACATACATTATTTGAATTTGTAAATGAATTCTATAAAATTTTGTGAAATTTATTTATACCAAACACACTCTTAACTAATTAATTAACTAAACGTTACATGTAGCTAGATGATATACTGTGTGCTCTCAAAGTTCACGTGAACCCCACATGATAAGCTACCTAAAAAATAACGCCCCAAAAACAAAGAAGTTTAAGAGTAGACAAAATCCAACTGTTAACACTCGAGCACAGTCAAATGAAAAGCATGCAAAACATACAAACAAAAAAAAGGGAAAAAAACTGAAACCCAGTAATTGGTCGTGTCTGAGACCGACAACGGCCGCCATTAATTGGTTGAAGTGGACCTTACAAAGAGACGAATTCACTGTAACTTTCGACCTTTCTTTCTTGTTCCTTCTCCTTTTATTTATGTATATAATATTCATATAAATTTGTATACGTATATAACAATGAAATGAATAAATAAATGGAAAATGTGTGCTCGTGTGCATAATAGCGGCAAACACATCCCCACTTCCTATGTAATGTTAGAAATTTCAAGAAAGTGGCCATTACACGTTTAGCTTACTATCTTGGAACCCAAGTTTTAATATATTATATATATTTATATATATAATGTAATTAAAAAATTAAAGAAAAAAAAAAGAAAAGAATTATTGTACCTGCAATTCTCTCACTCACCATCTGTCTCCTGAATTCTGTGGAGAATGACGAACTCAATGATGCAAACATCTACTATTCTTAATGTTAACTTTCTATGTTTCTTAATTTCTTCACTATTTTTTTAATCTTCCCACATTTATTATGTTACGTAATTCATATTTTATTTATTTATCATACTCAGAAGAATTAATTAATTCTATAATAAACTATGAGTTAAATTATCACAAGAACTACTACTACTAAATTCGTTAAAGAAATAAAGTACTAAATGATTGAAGTTATAGAATATAATATTTTCATCAATTTCTTTGAAAGCTACACCATAACGATATGAGAATTTTTAATTTAGATCACATTTATTATTATCTGAATAATAATAATATAAAATATTCTTTATTTATATAATAAATTTCATTATATAAAAATTTAGAATTTTTCACCTCAATTATGTAAAAAAACGCACACACCCCCCTTTTTTCACGTCATAATCATAGCAGTTAGTGCCTCCTAATGAAACATCATCAGTTTTAATTCATAATTTTTATTATAAATGATTTCACTTTAATTGTAAATTTTGTCAATAAAATAACAAACATGCATGTAAATTATTAATTTTTCATTTGTGATGATTGAATTAATTACATATTTTGAATGGCCACTCTTACTTTCTCCACTTCAATTAGATATCATCACTTCTCCATTGAGTTCTAAGGATAACAAAAAAATTAAAAAACAAACAACAACAATAAATTAAAGAAAAGTAATAAGCTAAACACCAAATTAATTATTAAAAAAATCCAATTAAGAAGGCTATAACCACGTATATAGGGAGCATAATGGGCATTGCAAAAACACCTATATATGCATTAAAATACCCAAAAGTAATAGCAAAGTGTGGCTTGCTTGTGGTCGGTCAAATATTAATATATTTGTTTATGATAATTCCCTCATCCAACTAACTTATAAATTAGTTTAAAAAAAGTATTACATTAATTAACTGTCACTA
>CATIWK010116705.1:0-12630 GCA_949634005.1 Mallotus japonicus
GTTTCGAGTTTAAATCTCTACAACCACCATCCATAAATATTGGTGGAAGTTATTGCCTTTAGGCGAATGCTAGGGGATGACTATCTCTATGTAGCCGGTTGAACCTCCAACATATAAAAAATTTTTGAAAAAAAAAAATCATTTTTTGAAAGCATGAAAATGAAAATTAAAAATAGTACACATGTTGATTTTTTTTTTTTTTTTTTTTAACCATTGGCAGGAAAAAGTTAATTAAAACAGAATTCATTTAGAAAATGAGTTCCAGACACAAATCAAATTATCTCTTCAAAATGTCATTGAATTTAGTTGGTCATGCAACAATGTCATTAATTAGTATACACAGAAGATTGGCTGCTGCAAAGTACAACATCATTAAGTCACTTGTATTGGGGTAAGCACGGGCAAGGGGAATTGAGAAATTGAAAAATTGTATTTCGAAAATTTTAAAAATAAAATCTCTAATATGATACTAAATTTAAAAACCTCCATAATAAAAATTTAGATTTTTGAGAATGATTTGTATAGTTCAAAATAAATATTTCAAAATTTAGAAACTTTCAACACTATATTTATATTTTTATATAAGAAAATTCATATAGTTTCAAAAAATTCACAAAATAAAGATAATTTATTTAAAAATATAAATAAAATAAAAATCAATTTATATTTAATACAAATATTAATTTTTTAAAAAATATATCTCAATATATTATTTTTTATTTAGCTAGTATTTATATGGTAGGTATTTTAATATGCAAATTTCAATTAATTAATTACATTTACTTATAATTTAATTACATATTTAAGAGAGCAATAATTACATATGGTGTGTTGTGATTAAATTATCGAATTGAATCGAATTTCTAAAATATATTAAATTATATCGGTATTTATGGTTCAGTTTAATTGATTTATCACTAAAATTTCAAAATAAATCAACAATATCAGTTTTTTAATAGTTAAAACTCTTAATAAAAATATTTAATATCAAAAAATTTGAACCAAAATTATTTAAATTCATTTTAGAAAGTCGGTTTGGTTGATTTTCTAAAAAAATAATAAATAAAATAAATATAAAAATTAACAATAATAAATTTCATAAATATTATTAAAATAACACAAAATTACATAAATCCAATAAGTTTAAAATTGCAAAAATAAAAAAATCAAATCGAATAAACCAACCAAACCAAATCCAACTAGTTCGATTCGTTTCAATTTGATTTTTTTTAAATATTTTCGGTTTAGTCAATTTTATATATTTTCAACTGCACTGACTTTTTTTTTTTTTTTTTGGTCTTCATCAAAACGGTTTAGAATTGACGAATCGTTTTCCTAGCTAAAGCAAAAATCTGAGAACACCATTTGTTTTCGCCACCTACAAATTGGCCTAAAGCTGTGATACCAGAAACAGTCCTATGAAAAACAAGATTCCATATCATTCTTGCAAATTTGCAATAGCATATATAAAGTATTTCCATCGTATTCTTTGCACAAAGGACGTAGATTCAAGGGAATAGCAGCACGCCTTCCCACTGCCCAAATCATTAGCAAGCAAGAGCTCCTGAGTGCTAACTAGAGGAAGGGGGACCCCACCACATCTTTGTCACTTCCAAAATTCTTTGCCAAACGGTATCAGAATCACAGCAGTCTCCTTGGAGAACCTTACACCCTGATTTCATAGAATAAGGCATCCAGGAGATTTTGTTCTCCCTGTGACTCTTTGATGGGGCATTAGCATTGCAACTTTTATGCAAACATATGCAAGGAAATCATGGTTTCCATATGGTTCATAGTTTCCTTGCTAGCAAAAGATTTGCCTGAACTTTGCTGGGTTTCATTTTTTACCTTATTAACATTGATACCATACCATCCGCAAGAGCTTCAAATTTCATTTTCAGTGGAAAAGGTTATTTTCCAAAATTACATGTTACATTAATTGGAAAACCATTTTGCATAAATGCAGAGTCTTGCCACCGTTGGATTAGCATCTTTCAAAAAAACTAAGCCCCACACTTGAAATATGCCCGTCCAATGAGACAGCATGTGCACAACTTGCACATGTTCTTGCAATATTAAGTTATCGATTGTATTTCAGCAAGAAAAAAGTTTCAAACTAATAAACTTGGCTAATTGTAGCAGCCAATGGCGAAAATGGGGAAAAAAAAGTTGAAACAGAATTATTCGAAAAACAAGATCCGGACACAAATTAAATCTCCTCAAATGTCATTTTGTTTAATGTACAACAATTTCATTCAATGCCGCAAATAGTATACAGAGAAAATTGGGATTCCACAGCATCTCCAATTAAATAATGGCTAGTGCATACTCCATGCAACAGTGGCATTTTAGCTTATGATTATTGATGAAAATACATACCAGAACCACAAACAGAGTAAAATAATCAAAACTAATGTTAGTGCTAATCTACCTCAAACAGGGACAGCAGACTTAAGTGGGATAAGAGCTTTTTTAATTCTTTCTACAGCTGCCTGTATAGTGGTCAGAGATGCTGCATAAGAGATGCGTATGCAGTTGTCATCTCCAAAGGCACCCCCTGGGACTACTGCAACCTGCAAATAAATAGCCATAACCCTATTATGATGATCCAGTAAGTTAACCACTTTTATAAGATAAGATAAATTGATTGGAGTGTTTTTTTTTTTTTTTTTTTTCTCAGATTTCACATTATTGAAGACAAACGATTCTCAATGACCGATAAAAGGGAAAATTTCTACCAACAGGTACCTGTGCCTTGTCAAGTAGGTATCGGCAAAGGGAGTCAGAATCATCAATTCTACCAAAACCTTCAACCTCTACTCCATAGTAAGAGCTGACATCAATGAAGAGATAAAATGCTCCCTGAAAGAAAATACCACTAGAATTGGAAGATAGAAACATGGAAAAAGGCATGAAATGAGGTTTTCAAGTACATGACTACGTTCTAGCACCTGAGGTTCAGACATCTTAATGCCTTCCATTTCTCCAAAGCTTTTAATCAAGAAATCTCTCCGTTCCTTGAATGCTTTCACCATGGTAGCTACTAATTCCCCACCAGCATAGCCAAGTCCTAGCGCAGCAACTGCTGCTTTTTGAGCAATACTGCTTGCACCTGAAGTGAACTGCATAAAGATATCACTGAGATTAATCAGAGTTTGTATAAGGGCACAATTCAGTTCACATGCATAACAAAAATGGGCTCATGACCAATAGCAACAAACTTTATCTGCTCTTAGACCCAAAAGGGATTAGTTATGAAAAGCAGACAGAGCACTTCGCAATTGCTTACTTGGTCCTATTCAACCAACTACATGCTTGAGGACTTGATATAGTACACCTACCTCACTGATAAACATTTTCAATCATATTATTCTACACTAAATCCCTACCAGTTAAGTCTCTATAGTTCTCATTGGAATCCTTTGAGCCCAAATGAATGACGCTAAGCTTTTTAGTCAAGTAGGATTACCCAGTTGGCTTTGTACTATTTGCAACAATTCAGCAGTGCAATGATCAAAGAAAAATCCCATTCCATCAAATGGAGAACTTCACCAAGATTCGTGATGCACCCAAGATCTTGGATGAGAATGACATTGATTCAATCTGAGATATCTCTTCTCCAGCATCATATGATACACACATCAATAAACTCCATTCACGTGTATTATATCAGACTGACATTGATATAACTATCTGATTTGGGGTCTCTAACTAGTGTAGTTACTGTAGTATAACAAAGACTAAAACACCTCACTAAATACCAAATCATTAATTTTTATTGTACTAACTCCTGAATCAAAGTCAGCTACACAAGCAATTTCAAAGAAATGTGAAGTTTTGTCTCTTTGTTAGTTTCTTATGGGATTAAATTTAGACAGGCCCATCTCAGAAACCCAGGGTTTTTGGATGCTGAGAAGTGCTTCAGCATATAATTACTTGCTTATTAAAAATAAAAAATTAAAAAAAAAAAAAGAAATAAAACCACTATCTGAACATTTCAAATCACAACCGAAACTAGCTCCATTTATCTCCTGTATGCTTTAGACATGTAATGAAATTTCAGGACTTCACATAAAAATTAGAACCTCTTCTATCTAGATTAACATTTATTCTGCCTTCTTTAGTGCCTTCAGCTTCGACTTTCAGCATCATGAACTTTTATTTCCTTCAGCTAGTCCAAAAGAAGTAGTAATAGTAGTAGTAGTAGTAATAGTAATAATAATAATAATAATTATTATTATTATTATTATTATTATTATTATTATTATTATTATTATTTCAATTTCAGCTTCGACTTTCAGCATCATGAACCTTTATTTCCTTCAGTTAGTCCAAAAATAGTAGTAGTAATAATAATAATATAATTAAGGTTCATGATGCTGAAAGTCGAAATTATTATAATATCAAAGGGACTAACATTGGGATATAATAGAAGTTATTTCCAGTGCAAATAACCCCAATTATTGTGATAACAATAAATATCAAAATGCTGTCCACCTCTATGATGATTAAAAAAGAAAAAAAATACTATCATAAACCTTGTACAGAAGCCTGCTATTAATCCCAAGAAGTCCACGCATAAAAATACCATAAATGCATCAGTGGAATTCAGGAAGTCTGACACTGGTGAAAAATAAATATTTCAGCTTTGACTTTCAGCATCATGAACCTTTATTTTCTTCAGTTAGTCCAAAAATAGTAGTAGTAGTAATAATAATAATAATAATAATAATAATATAATTAAGGTTCATGATGCTGAAAGTCGAAATTATTATAATATCAAGGGGACTAACATTGGGATCTAATAGAAGTTATTTCCAATGCAAATAACCCCAATTATTGTGATAACAATAAATATCACAATGCTGTCCACCTCTATTATGATTAAAAAAGAAAAAAAATACTATCATAAACCTTGTACAGAAGCCTGCCATTAATCCCAAGAAGTCCACGCATAAAAATACCATAAATGCATCAGTGGAATTCAGGAAGTCTGACACTGGTGAAAAATAAATATTTCAGCTTCGACTTTCAGCATCATGAACCTTTATTTCCTTCAGTTAGTCCAAAAATAGTAGTAGTAGTAATAATAATAATAATAATAATATAATTAAGGTTCATGATGCTGAAAGTCGAAATTATTATAATGTCAAGGGGACTAACATTGGGATCTAATAGAAGTTATTTCCAGTGCAAATAACCCCAATTATTGTGATAACAATAAATATCACAATGCTGTCCACCTCTATGATGATAAAAAAGAAAAAAATACTATCATAAACCTTGTACAGAAGCCAGCCATTAATCCCAAGAAGAACACGCATAAAAATACCATAAATGCATCAGTGGAATTCAGGAAGTCTGACACTGGTGAAAAATAAATAAAGATACCAGATTCTAGAATCTAACAATCCACGGACATTCAAATTGCCTTCTTCCAACGTGGTGTAGATTACCAAATTTTCAATCAGATGTATAAGAACTTCATCCATCATATACAGTATCAAAACTTTGAAAACCAAATGAATATCCATTTAATCAGGGAAAAAAAAATCATTAATCCAGGGATTAAATCTAGAGAAATACTTTAATTAGAAAAAATCAGCACATGATGGATAAATTTTATCAACAGAATGAATGCTGCAGATACATATTATGCAATACCTGACTCTGGATCTTATTGCATGCTGCAAGAAAGTGCCTAGGGGCAGCAAGATATCCAAGTCTCCACCCAGTCATTGCAAAAGCCTACAATTTTCCAAATTTTAAAATATGAATTCTCAAATTGAGGGTTAGAAATTTGGGTTATAGACAGAAACATAACTAAAATAGTGTTTAACGTTCTAGAAAAATCATTTAAACTTACCTTCGAAAAGCCATTAACAGTTAAAGTCCTTTCCCACATGCCTGGCAATGATGCAAAACTTGTGTGGGTAGCTGGTGCATAAATTATGTGCTCATATATTTCATCAGATAAAACCTGGATGCAGGCAAAAGAAATTCAGCAGCACATGATAAAAAATGCAAAGGGCTTGCGTTTGGTTTCAGAGAACATACCAGAAGCCTAGGATGTTTTGCCACAATCCGTGCAATCTCTTCAAGCAATTCTTTTGGATAAACAGAACCAGTTGGATTAGATGGCGAGCAGAAAATCAAGAGTCTTGATTTTTCATTGATTTTGGATTCAAGTAGCTTTGGATCCAGGAGAAAATTTTCAGATATAGATGTCGGAAGGATCACAGGTGTCGCATCAGCCAGCCTTACAATTTCTGGGTAACTAACCCAGTAGGGTGCTGGAATTATAACCTACAAAAAAAAATAATGGCCAACATCAGCTAATAGCAGCACATGTTCATTTCACACATCATTTTTGCAACTACAATGTCAAACAAGAAGTAAATGATTGAGATGCACTCTCAATTTGACTATATAAACTATTATAAATTTCCATAGAATGCAGAAAACCAGAGTTCTAGTATCTCTTAACCTAATACATATATGAGAAGATGCAAATGTACTCACCCAACAATCAGATGACAGGCAGGAATATCAATCAATTAATAGCAAAATAGTAGCATGATAATAACTGCACTAACTTTAAACGTTTTACCTCATCTCCAGGGGCACAAACCGCGAGTACTGCTTGAACGATACTCTGCTTGGCCCCATTACTCACTAAAATCTCATTAGGAGCATAAGAGAGGCCATTCTCCTCTGTCAAAGTTAAATAAATAATATAAAGAAACGGTAAGAACTACTATGTCCATATGCACCAAGAACATCAAATAGTTTAATAATGGAGAAATGCTCCAAAAACAAACTGACCCTTCAGTTTATGACAAATTGCTGTCCGAACTTCTAATGTACCAGCATTTGGAGTATACCTTGTGTAGCCTTCACGAATTGCATTTATCCCAGCCTAACTTTTCCACAGAAAAAAAATGAAAAAAATAAAAACACTCATATTAGAGCATATCAACTTTCAGGAACAGAACATAAACAGAAAAAACACCTGTGAGAATTCCAGAACAAACAAAATAAAAAAGAACTTCACCTCTGCTATTGGAGCTGGTGTATCAAAATCAGGTTCTCCAGCAGCCAACCGAATAACAGGAACTCCAGCTTCTAAAAGAGAAGTGGCATGATCCATTATGGCTACAGTCTTCGATGGTTTTAAGGAATTCACCCTGGGGCTCAAAGAAATATCGAGTTCCATCTTCTCAGAAGTGCTTTCGGAATTCACCACTGCACTTATTCTAGATGACTGTACTTGTCTAGTAACCTCTAATGGTCTGCAAAGAATCAACATGTGGTTAAACAAATGTGTAATTTCCAATAATGTATCAAATCAATAATCTAGCAGAACTTGTTGCACTAGTCATCTTTCAATTTTCATTTTGTTGACTTAATCATTAGCAAGGATCAAACTCGAGGCCATTCTCAACAATCTTATAATCAGAAAAAGATATGATTGCCAATAAAAAAAAAGATCGAATGTGAAAAGAAAAAATGAGCAATTAAAAGAAAGAGAAATCATTTGGACCCAACAACCAATGCACCAAAAAGATTTAATTTTTGTAAGCAATTTCTTAAGTACCATCAGTCTCCAATCAAAACATAGCATAAAGAGAAACCACAAACTTAAATTTTATTGAAACCCATCAAAATTTGGTTAAGCACAGATAAAGAAACAGTATAAAGCAAGCACAGAACTAATTGACTAAAAAATAGTTTAGAAGGCAAAGAAAGAGGCTTTACTTGAGTAAAAAATTGTAAGAACGAGAAGGAAGCGATAAGGATCCGGAACTGTGAGAACCCAAATCAAATCCAAGAGACCAATGGCTGGAACCCAGACGAGAAATGGTTGAAGCTGAACTGTGAAGGGAAGCAACAGCCATGGTAATTGGTAATAGAAGGTGGATCAAAACAGAGTGGAGAGAGTGTATAACTGTTTGGATATAGAGTTATACCTATTCTACAATACAACTAACAATGGAAACCAAATCGTTTTAATTTTAAAGGAGAATATTTTTGTTTCGGGAGTTGGTGGGAAATTGAAGAGAGAGGAGGGTTGGTTGTGGTATGGCACATATCATCTCGGCCGTTCATTTTGTGCCTTGGCCCATGAATAAAAAGAACTAAATCTCAAAATGGAAAAAAAAAATTTTTTTGAGTGGAAGATCCGCTCCATTGATCGTTGGATGAATTTTTTTTATTTTTTGAGTGGAAGATCCGCTCCATTTAGATGTACATTAAGAACTAAATGGCTCCATTGGCCACCACCCAGTTAGTTGTTTTGGGAATCGGACGGTTGTGATTGGATTAATTCGTTTTGGTGTACATTTTAGAAAAGTTGGTAGGTAGATTTGGTAGAATCATATTATAAGTTGCCTAAGTGGTATGCTTGCCTTGCCTGGTAGGCGAAAGGGAGATGTGGAATTTGACTAGGCAGCTTAAACATCACCACACCCACCAACCCAAGGCGAGAACATAGCCCACTGCATTTTGGCATGGATTGAGATGCATTTGCTTTCTAATGCAGCGGTAAAAACCTCTGCACTTTGCATCGGATGAACAATGTGCGAACATAAATAGTGCACACTATTCACTAATGGTAAATGTTTTTTTTTTTTGTTAATATCAATAAAAATCCTTTTTGCTTATAAAGTTTCATTATAGTCCAAATAATTTTGTTCAGTTTAGTCTAAATTTATATTATATTTGTCATATTATTACTAAATGCATATACTGTAGAGTAAAATAACTTTGTTCAATTTAATCCAAATAATTGTGGATGTATTTATAAATGTAAAGTAAAATATGCATATGTGTTATTTTTTAAATATATTAATATATTAAGTTTTATTATAAATAAATATATGGGTGTATATGGTAAGTATTAAATAAAATATGAGTGTAATATGTAAAATGTATAAATAATATGATATTAATAATGAGAAATATCAAATGAATTATAAAATGGAATATGTGGAGAATTTTTTTTTTTTTAAATTGAAAATGAAATAATGGGTTAGAGTAAAATTTACTATGGTAGCTACAATTTGGAGTCAATTTTTCTACATTTTGGAGTAAAGGGTTGAAGATGGCCTAAACACTTTAAAATATTGTACACAAAACAAGATTTACCAGGCTAACTGCCAGCTGAGCTTTTGTGTTACTTGAATTCCATGGCTTGCCACAAATAGAAGGGCAGACCATATATATGTAAAAGTGGATTATCCTTGTGACCTCTTTGGTGAGATTGAATTTTTTTTTTTAATGTGAATAGAGTTAACAAAGAACAGTCTCTACTTTTAGACACTAATATTCAATTATGAACAGCATATGTAATGCAAAATTTTATTATTTCTCACTCTTCAATCCTAGATTTTGTTAAGGATTTTAAGTCTTTGCCTCCATATATATATATATGGAAGAATTGTAAATTTAGTGTTCGAACTTTTCAATTTTTTCTATTTTTGTAGTTGTACTTTTTTTTTTGCAATCGAGTGTTTGAACTCATTAAAATTGTATCATCTGAGTGCTTCCGACCGATGAGCGGTGGCCTGAATGCTGACTAACCATTAATGGGTCCCATTTTATGGATAAAAGCTTGCCATGTCATCATCAGTATGTGAAATGGCAAAAACAACCTAACATAACACATTTTCTCTCTTTCTCCTCTTCCGTTATAGCGACGCCTGGCTCCTCCATCCTTTTTACACACACATTGATTAATCGTTCATATTCACATTCTCTCCGCTCCAAATACTCCATTGCAGTCTTTCCCTTTTAGGTCATTCATTAACCAAATACTCAGTGACCTTGAGAACCAACTTGCCCTCGCTATGCCTATACTTCATCAAATACCTCGTCTACTTCCCCAATTCCACACTGCAAATAAACAAACAAACAACAAAATATAATTACCAAATGCATAATCAATAATAACAATAATTAGCAACACAACAAACAAAGACAGCAATCAGATATTCTTCATCTACTTAGGGTTCAAATTGACTAAAATTTCGATCAGCAAAAGAGACAAGCATGCATTTACAATCTTTCTAAATCATACAATTTTTTCTATCAGTTAAAACAACAGTAGAGTAACGTACAAAATCAGGGTCATCACAGAACAACTACACCGATCACTCAATGAACTCTTCCTAAGAAGTAATGCTCGTACCAATGCAACGAAGGATCATTGGGGATCAATTGCAAAAGTTCAATAAAAGGTAGAACTTTTTCTGCCTAAGTAAACAATTTAACTCTATTTCTAAACTAAACCAGAAGAAAATCCCTTCTTCTTACTCGCAATCCCTAAGCATCTTTGGCAGCAGCATTGCTCTACTCCTTTCTGCAAGTTAAAAAGCAAAAAAAGAAAAAAAGTAATGAATTATGTGGCAATCAGAGGCACAATCTCAGTGGTATAGCTTATAGTTGAGTAATAGCAAGCAGAAATGGAAATTGAATTAAAAGAGCTGCTCAACGATCTCCAATCTCCAATCAGAGCTGCTCTTGCTCTTGTTGCTGGCAGATTCTAAGTTAATGCTCATGTGGCTTATTCCAATGTTTAGTTGGTCGGAGGGTTTCTTCGATATGCACCGCTATTCACCCTTCATCCATTAATCTCTTGTTTTTCTTCAGAAACCAATTTATAGGCGGTAGCAATATTATTATTATGATTGGAACTTAAATCATCACGAGTGAGAAGCTTATGGAGGAGAATAGCGAACATCGCACGAGCTTCGATCTGAGGAGAGAGTTGAAGAAGGTGAGAGAATCTAAGAGAAAGAGAATTGAGATTTGTTTGTTTATAAAGGTTGAATTAGAGTTCGGGTTTCACAAGGTGTCGTGTGTTTGGTCGAGTATGGTGGCAAGTTGATCTTGTTAGAGCTGCTGCTGATGATGAAGAATCGTTAATGGCTTTGGGCAATGATAACAGATAAATACGTTTTTTTGCACCTAATTCCTTTTTGGGAAAGAAGAGTAAATAGGGGCATTTTACGCAAATTAAATTATTTGCATATGTGGCATGCCAAAATGTCAATTTACACAGAAAAATAGGTCTCACTAGTGCTTAGTCAGCACTCAAGCCGCCACTCACCGGTTCGAAAGCACTTAATTGACACAAAAATAAAGAGTTTAGACTAGGGGTGGCCACGGGTCGGAACCGTACGGTTCAAAACTGGCCGGTTCTGGTTCTGGTTCCGGTTCCGAATCAAATTTCGGTTCTAAATTTTTTTATTATTTTAGAGAGTAGTAGTAATAATAATAATAATAATTCGAGAGTAATAATAATAATAATAATTTTTTTATATAAAATTGGGTTCGGAACCGTTGAACCAGCACGGTTCAAAAAATTTTGAACCGATCTTCACCCGGTTTCAAGCCTATTTTTTACGGGCCGGTTGGCCACCCCTAGTTTAGACACTCAATTAAAAAAAAATAGTTCAACCACCAAAATAACAAAAATTAAAAAGTTCAACCACCAATTGTACAATTTTATATATATAGTAATTTGATGGTTAGTTGTTATAGTTATGATAAGTAATTTGATGATTTGCACTCATTCCGTCCCATAATATTTGGCAAAGTTTTTTCTACACACAGATTAAGGAAATTAGTTAATTATAGTTATTTTGTGTACTTTTACTATTTTCTTACTAAAATACCCCTATCAATGTTTTTTATTTTATCAAGTATGAAACATTTTACAAGAAAATGCTTTTTTATTTTAATGTTGTTCATAAGATCACAATTTTAAAGAAGAGTAGATAAATGGTTATACAAAAATAGTGATAGTAAGAGTAATATATTAAAATAAAATGGCATTGGAACTTCAACTAATTTATTAAACATATAAATTCAAAGTCAAAAACTAGTGGTATTATCTATGCAATTAATAAGGATATCATAAACATTTGCTTAATCAACTATCATCCTAAAAAGAAAAGTGAACAAAATTATGAGACAGACCAAAAAAAAAGAAATTCTGCCAAATATTATAGGACGAAAGAAAAGGAGTAATAGACTATGATAGTTAATTTGATAATATTGAAATTGTTGTAATTTTCTAATATATGAACCCGTTAAAAAAAAAAAAAAAAAACTGTTTAACTCTATTTTCATTTTGCAACTCTCAAACAAACTTCTTTGCCTTTTTTGACCTTCTCATTTCATTCCATCCCATTCCCTTCCATTCCTTAACCTTCTTTACCTTCTACTTCCATCAACTTTAAGAGAAACTGGTTTCTTATTAATAGTGCTTTGCTATTGATTGTCTAAATTACAACTTAAAAACTTTTCATATTTATTACAAATTACAAAGAAATAAGTGCCAGATTCGTTTGTTCATCGTCATTGCTAAACACATATACTACTCCCTCTGTTCCTAAATAATTGTCGTTTAAGGATTTTTCACATAGATTAAGGAATGTATTTAATATGTGTAAAATACTATACTGCCCCTCAACTAATTATTAGCTTTATATAGAATCCCAAAATGAGTAGATATCTATTCAATTAATTCTCCTATATTAAACAAGGGTAAAATGGAAAAAAAAATATTTAAAATGCATTGGTAACTTAAAACGACAATTTTTTAGAAACAAAATTAGACTTTTA